>PITA01004289.1:0-125461 GCA_004023965.1 Spilogale gracilis
TTGTTTCGTTTCCCTCCCTGGATTACCCTAGTTCCCATTTACTTTCCTTCTCCCACTGTCCTCCAGGTTACCCCTCATGCACCGCAAGTAAGTGAAACCATGTGATACTTGACTTTCTCTTCTTGGCTTATTTCACTCAGCATAATCTCTTCCAGTCTGGTCCATGTTGCTACAAAAGTTGGATATTCATCCTTTCTGATGGAGGCATAGTATTCCATTGTATATATGTACCACATCTTCTTTATCCATCATCTGTTGATGGGCACCTTGGCTCTTTCCACAGTTTGGCGATTGTGGCCATTGCTGCGATGAACATTGGGGTACATATGACCCTTCTTTTCACTACATCTGTATCTTTGGGGTAAATGCCCAGTAGAGCAATTACAGGGTCATAGGGTAGCTCTATTTTTAATTTTTTTTAATACTTTTTTTTTTTTTTTTAAGATTTTATTTATCTATTTGACAGAGAGAAAGAGCGATCACAAGTAGGCAGAGAGGCAGGCAGAGAGAGAGGAGGAAGCAGGCTCCCTGCTGAGCAGAGAGCCAGATGCAGGCCTCGATCCCAGGACACTGAGATCATGACCTGAGCTGAAAGCAGAGGCTTTAACCCACTGAGCCACCCAGGCGCCCTATTTTTAATTTTTTAAGGAATCTCCACACTGTTTTCCAAAGCGGCTGCACCAGTTTACATTCCCACCAACAGTGTAAGAGGGTTCCCCTTTCTCCGCAGCCTCTCCAACACTTGTTTGCTGACTTGTTAATTTTGGCCATTCTGACTGGTGTAAGGTGGTATCTCAGTGTGGTTTTGATTTGAATTTCCCTGATAACTAGTGACGCTGAACATTTTTTCATGTGTCTGTTAGCCGTTTGTATATCTTCTATGGAGAAGTGCCTCTTCATGTCTCTTGCCCCTTTTTTGATGTGTTCCTCTTCTTTTTGGATGTTGAGTTTGAGTAGTTCTTTATAGATCTTGGATACCAGCCCTTTGTCTGTAGTGTCATTTGCAAATATCTTCTTCCATTCTGTGGGTTGCCTCTTTGTTTTGTTGATTGTTTCCTTTGCTGTACAGAAGCTTTTTATTTTGATGAAGTCCCAGAAGTTCATTTTCTCTTTTGTCTCCTTTGCCTTTGGAGACGTGTCTTGAAAGAAGTTGCTTTGGCCGATGTCAAAGAGGTTACTGCCTATGTTCTCTTCCAGGATTTTGATGGATTCCTGCCTCATGTTGAGGTCTTTCATCCATTTCGAGTTTGCCTTTGTGTGTGGTGTAAGAGAATGGTCTAGTTTCATTCTTCTATACATGCTGCTGTAGTTTTTTTTTAGTAGGTCTTGAAGTTGCATCGTGTCAGTCTTGCAATTTTGTTCTTCTACTGCAATGTTATGTTGGCTACTCTGGATCTTTTGCATCTCCAAATGAACTTGAGAATCAGTTTGTTGATACTAATTAACTTGCTGGGATTTGGATTGGGATTGCTTTGAATCTATAGATCAAGTCAGGAAGAACTAATATCTTGACAATAATGAGTCCTCAATATTGAGAACATTGAGATTTTGAAATTTTGAAATTCTAGCCCTAGAATGGATGTAGGTTCAGGCTGTATGTGGCCAGGAATCCCTGTCAACAGTTTGGGCCATCATTCTAAAGAGGTGTTGCTAGAGCTTCTGGACAGTTTAGTTTGAAAACCATGGGCATAGGTGACTACAAATTCTCTTTCATATCATATTCAACTTCCTGAGATTCCACATTAGCATTTAAGAATGTGGGCTCTGGAATCTCATTGTGGGTTTCTAATCCTGGCTGTATCCTCTTGCATCAGTTATAAGATTTTAAGCAAGTAATGCTTTAGTTGTGAAGTGGCATTAATTCTGGGAATTGAATGAAATAAGTAAATGCCTCAGAAATTGTTTGCAAATGCCGATTCTACTTATATTTCCTTCTCTCCTCTCTCTCCCCTTCTTTGGATTCCCTCTAACTTGCCTTTGAAACTGCTTTCCATAACGTCATCAGTGACTTCCATATTGCAAAAACAGCAGTCCCCAGATGACTTATTTAACAGTGTGTGGCTCAGTGGCTTACTCCCCCATTGAAATATTCTGTTCTTGTATTGGCTTCTCTGGTAAAACCTTCCTGATTTTATTCTCCCTCATTGTGATGTTACTTTTCAAATTATCTTTGTTTGTTCTGCCTCTTTTGTTGGATCAGCCAGAGCTGGGCTCTAGAATATAGTCTTTATACTCTATTGTCTCTAGATACTGTTCATATGCTAATGGTGCCAACTGTGTCCAGGACTGAGCCCCAGATTCTTACAGAAACAACCCCTTGACTCCTATTGGCTTCCTCTTCATGGGTAGAACTCTTGGTTTCAATGTCTTTGTCCCCTTTTCCCTGAATCCTGCCCCTCCTTCCATTTTATAAATTTCAGTAAATGGCACCACCATCCACATCCACCTAGATGATCAAGTCACTCAGGCATTGTGCTCTATTCTTTACCTCATCCCCCTCAGCACATTCTTTTGGCTCTAAGTAGATCTAAAATAGATCTCCTTATCATCCTCTTCTCTCCATCTTCTTGTGCTTGACATCCCTCTTCTAGACTCCCAGTAGAACTTCCTAACTTGTTTCCCTACACCCACTCAGGCCACCTTTTTTTCATTCAGTTCCCAGAATGATCATTACAAATGTTAATTAGATTATGTCACTGTGGCTTGAAATCCGATCACTGGCTTCCAGACCACCTTAGAGGCTAAAGGGCTCCAATCACACTAAGGGAGGGAAACATTCTTCTCTACCCTCAGATCTTCCCCTAGACTAAGAATTAAATTTACACAAGACGGGTTTCAGATGGGAGAATTATTTCCTGCTTTCTGGGGAGGCAGAGGAAGAAGGTTTTAGTACCCTACTTGTGTAGGCTGTCTCTTTAGTAACTTATTTAAAATAGTCACTATAGTAAAGTGGCCCATCTTGGGCTAGCCTGTCCCCATACCTCCTTTCCTATTCCTTGACTGTACTAAACCTGCCTCTACTTCAGGCTTCTGAAGTTGGTATCCTCTCAAGCCTGGAACACTGTCCTCACCTTTGCCTATGTTAAAAAACATTTTAAAGATCTTTTTTGGATTTATTCTGTGATTCATGAATTGGGCAGCATCCCATCTGGCAGATAGAAAGGAGCTCTAAAGAGCTATACAAAATGAAAGAGTTATGGGCAGAAGGGGACCAGACAAGGAAGTTACTAGGAAATAGTGGATTGTTTCAGGCAGGGTCACCTTCCTTTAGCGGGGATGGCAGGGGTCCTGTCAGGGAGCTGACCCCACTGGTGCTGACCAGCTAATTCGAGATTGACGGGTTTAAGATTCCACTCCTGGGAGAGGTTGACTCTGTGACTTGGGTTGGTGGCATGCACATAGCACAAGTGACTTTATTTTTAACAGTTCCCCACTTTCAATCAGACACTCTGCTTCGCTGAGAGATGTGATAAAAATTGCAGGCATTGGCACCGCTCTCAGCTATCGTTCTGAGCGCTCAAGGTTTTTGCTGATCCTCTGAGCGGTATTCACAGGTCACGACTTCAGGTTCTTTGGTCATCCTCTTCCTTCCTTTTCTGACCTTCCAGTCTTAGGGAGATCATTTACTTGGCAGTTAGTGGCTGTGAACATGCACTTAAAGCCTCTGAGAGAGTGTGTGTGCAGGGAGGCTACTGTGACTCTTACAAGCAAGATAATGCCCATGTGTGGTGTGCACTTTGGAGTCATGGTTCCCAAGACCCAAACCAATCAAAATCATTTAAGCCAGACAAAGACCTTGCTGAAGGAGTCTCTTTCTTCTTCCTTCCTTCCCTCCCTCCTTCCTTCCTTCCTTCCTCTTTCTTCCTTCCTCCTTCCCTCCCTCCCTCCCTCTCTCTCCTCTCTCTTACCCTCCCTTTTCCAGATTTATTTATTCAAGGGAATGCACAGTGGGAGGGGCAGAGGCAGAAAATCTCAGGCAGACTTCATCTGAGTGCAGAGGCCCACGTGGGGCTTGATCCCATGGGATCTTGACCTGAGCCCAAACCCAAGAGATGATTGCTCAACCAGCTGAGTCAGCAGGCACCTCAGGAATCCCCTCCTTAAGCCAAGTGGCTTGTTCAGTGATCCTGGGTAGCTGAATCTCAGCTTCTGCAGAAGTGTTAATCCAGGTGCCCGCCACATGCAGCCAATGAGAGTCTTCCTCTCTGTTCAGCTAAAGATACTCAGAGGCCATCCTTTTGTTAAGATCAACCTTGGCCAAAGAGTCTAAAGATTTTTTGTTGGACATTTACTGCTTTCGTACAGATTCTGCAGTATTTTCAAGAGTTAAGGAGAGATTCCTGTTCAGAGCCTCATTTGTGCTCACTTCTAACCAGGGAAGTAGGGAATCTGCCAGAGGGAGCTGATTTTGAATCATGCATATCATCTGGTAATTCCTGTTTGAGTCTGTGGCTCAGGGCTAGACAAGTAATGGCCATGAGGCCAGTAACATTTAGGGGTTTGCAGACCACACAGGTAGTTTTATTCTGGTTACCCTTGCATTATGTCCCTTTCTTTGTGTGGAACCTTGACACAAGATTCCCCAGGTTTGGGGTTGTTAACCAGAGACAGGGAAACAGAACCCTAGAGCCAGGGAACCTGATATAGTAGTGTGGGGAACTGAGTTTGTTCCAGAGAAACTGAGGCATTGAAAATCAGAGAGAAGTATGTGATGTGCAGAACCAGATGGGATCACCAGCATCAGGGTCAGGAACTGCTGAAACGGGGTCAGTTGTGCTGGTCTTGACTTGAGGGATCATGTTGCCATTTAGAAAGGGGGAGGTCAACCCATCATTGGATTAGAGGTGAAAGGGATAGGAGGAGCAGTGTGGCTACCTGAAAGTGACTAGCTGAACCAGGAGCAAGGAAGATGGACTCTCCAGGGGGGCAAGGAGGGAGGCACTGAACTGGCCTAAGATTGAGGGACTCAATTCAGAGGCTGTATATGAGGACCTTGGCTTGATATGGCACCTTCCTCATTTGAAGATTCGAAAATCCCAAATACTGTGTATGTGACAACTCTTTTCCTGGGTGGCTCAGTTGGTTAAGCGACTGCCTTCAGCTCAGGTCATGATCCCGGAGACCCGGAATCGAGTCCCACATTGGACTCCCTGCTCAGCGGGAAGCCTGCTTCTCCCTCTCTCACTCCCCCTGCTTGTGTTCCCTCTCTCTGTGTTTCTCTCTGTCAAATAAATAAAATCTTAAAAAAATAAAACATTTCTGAATTAAATACTTGCAATGAGATTTGCTTTCCTTAATTTGTCACTTCTGATAATAAAATACTTGGGGGTAAACATTTAGAAATCTGCTGAATTAGTTGTTTGTTTTTCTGTTTGATTGACCGTTCCAGTAGCGTATTTTAACCAGCAGGTTTAGAAAATGAGGCTTTATACTTAAAGGATAAGTACGCCTGTGAGGGAATATGGTCACTTCCTCCAGAGTGACTATATGCTTTTAGTGATAGTGTTCAATTTTGTTACTTATTGTTAAAAAATACAGTACTTCTGGGGCACCTGGCTAGCTCAGTCAGAAAAGCATGCAGCCCTTTATCTTGGGGTCGTGAGTTTGAGCCCCACATTGGGTGTAGAGATCTAAAAAAATATAGCACTTTTTCAACCATATAATTTTAACCAGACTATCCAGTTATATGGAACTGGGTATACCCAAAATAATTTGTTATGAATACATTGTTGTTTGATAGCGTGTTACACATGGTTTTGTAAGTTAAATACGGAAGTTATTAGCAGCAGTTAACAGATTTGGCACTCCCAAGTTACATACAGGAGGGAAATAATACATGTGCAAGTGTATGTAATGGAAGACTTGCTCGGTGAAGATAACAATAATGATTAAAATGTCAGGAACCTTACGTGATATAAAGGCCCAAAGATAATAGTGATGAGACATAAATCAGTCTAGCCAAAGATTCATTAATGAGAGGCTTTAGAATTGAAATAAATATTCCCTATAGATGTACAATTGGGTTTTTTACATTGCCTCTTTGTAAGCCTTACCTTGACAAACTATCAGGTCATTCCAAAGTGCATGATTTTTATTCTGTGTTTTTAAATTTTTCTCTCTAAGGTACTGAAAGAATTGCTTCAGAGGTTTCCTGTTTCCCTTATTGTTAACATCTTACATAATCATAATACAGTAATCAAAACTAAGAGTAACACTGGTACCTGTGGTCAGCAGAATCCTAAGATGGTCCCAAGTTCCCTTCCAACCCCCAGTGCCTTGCATCATTCCCTTCCCTTGAGTGTGGGCAGGGCTTGTGAGTATGATGGGATAGCACGGTATAATCACGGTATCTTACACGGCCTAAGGGATTTTGCAGGTGTAACTAAGGTTCCTAATCAATTGAGTAATCAGTCACTATGGAGATTATCCTGGGTGTGTGTGACCCAATCAGCTGAGTCCGCAAGAGACTTCGAGGGCAGTGGCAGACTTACTGTTGCTGGCCTAGAAGAAAGCAAATGGCCCTGTTGTGCACTGTTCGTGGAGGGGCCGTGTGGATGGAATCTGAGGGTGACCTCGAGGAGCTGAAACCATCCTAAGGCCAACAGCAAGGACAGGGACCTCAGCCCTACAGCTGTAAGAAATGATGTTCTTCCCGCAATGAGCTTGGATAAGGACCCTGATCTTCCAAGGAAATCCTTGAGTGCTGAACCTTGATTTCAGCCTGGTGAGCTACTGCTGCACTGTGCCCAGACTTCTGATCTATCAAAACCTAAGCTAATAAATGTGTTTTAAATTGTTGATAACGGTGTGTTGTTTTCTGGTCATCTGCTTGTTATGTAGGAATAGAAAACAAATACAGCGCCACACTGTTAAGTATCGGCTTCATTTAGCTTTCACTTGTTTTCCACTGATGTCCTTTTTCTGTTCTGGGTCCAGCCACAACATGTAAGACCCAAATGCTTTCATTCCTAACCAGTCAACATGAAGTTCTACCTGCTAGCTTGTGATAAGCAATCAACTTGTGCAAATCAGAAACCTGTAAGGGATTTTCATCTCCCCGATTTGGGGGAGGGAATGTCTTTTGCATGTTTGAGTTCGAGTTTGTTACATGACTACTACATGTGGTGCCAGCTGGTTCAGGACCCAGTGTTAGTTTGTTAGGTCCCATCTCTGTCTGGGGGCATCCCTGCAGCTGGGTGCTGAGAGTCTACGGAATGGGCCTCAGACGGTGTCCTTTTCCCTCCTCTACCTGCGCAGGATGCAGCTGTCTGAGAAGGGTGTGCTGGGATGGAGAAACACCTCCTCTCCTGTCTAATTCTGGAGCTTTGAATTGTTGATTTGAGGCCTGGTGAGATAGTTTCCAGTGCTCAGACTGCTGTGTAATCATGACCGTGACCCTATGCTCTGGACATTGGTTTCACAGGTGACAGGGTGCACACGGTTAGATCAAAGGTGTCCAAGGGGTTTTGTAGATGCCGCAATTGGAATCTAGGCCTTCTTATTCCTCATATGTCATCCCTGTCAGCAGGCTGGTCTTTTCAGACATGATCTGTTGTCTTGCTCGTGTCACAGAAGGGTGGGGTTTAGGTGCTGTTGTGATGGAATTTATCCAAGAAATGCCCAAATTGTGCCCTGCCAACCTCCCATACTCCACTGTGAGGCTCGGCGGAGCCTTTCTACCATGGGGATCAGAGCGCCACCTTTTGGAAGCTTCACAAGCATCCAGCACCTCAGTGCTGAGTCAGAATAAAGGTGGCTTTCTCTGGTTCAGAAGTTGGGACCGGCTCAGGTGGAGGTGACTGTGGGAGAGAGGTGGCGGAGTGCTCATTGTCCATTTACTCAAGCCACGTGGAAGCAGAGATCTTGGGGCGGGGGGGGACACAATGCTGGTTCAGGTGAGAGGCGTGTGCTCCTGCCTCATAGCACCCACTGATCCTGTGACTGGGGGTGGTGGCCTGTCATTGTCATGTGTTCAGAGGGAACACATTAGCAGGGTCTCCTCCTCCCTAACGTCTCTGGGAGGGGAGTTGGAGGTAGGCGGAAGTGAACCTGATGCACGGAGAGGGGTGGTGGTACAAGGTCCTTTCTTACAAGCTTCCAGGCCGAGGGCTAGGTGATGGGTGTTAATCATCATTCCTCATCTCAAGGAGAGTAAGTTTTAGGGACGGTCACTCATAGAAATAAACATAATACAGAGATTCTTTCTGAGGGATTAAATGAAGAATCCCATAGAAGAGATATTCAGACTGTGTTTCAGAGGGTAAGATAGAGTTGGTGAGTGGCAGGGTAGGCATGCCAAGCTGTAAAAGCTCAGGTGCAAAAGCACTGAGGTATGGAACTGCACTGAGGGTATGTGGGAGAGAGGGTTTAGGAAATTGTCCAGTACTTCCGAAGAACTTTTTTTTTAGTTTATTTAAGCAATCTCTATACCCAACATGGGGCTTGAACTCTCAACCCTGAGATGAAGGGTTGCACACTCTTCTGACTGAGCCAGCAGGCACCCCTGTTTCTAAAGAACTTTTAAATAGAATTGACATCAGACTTGCATTTCTAAAGTCAGACTTTTTTCTTTTTATAAAAATATCTGAAACCATAAAAGACTATAAAAAAAATATTTGCCTTAGGTTTGGGTTTGCTCGTCCTGTTGGCTCGGATTCCCCGCAGTGCCTTGCTTGGGGCAAGACCTTGGTTGCCTCATCCGGTTCTGACCCCTGTTCTGCCTCTTACCACATAAGACAGGCACCACATGTACTGTTAATTAATGTAGACATAAAGCCCTCCTGAGATGGCAAGAGCCAGGACTGTCCAGTTTGTTCCAGATTATAGCAGGGCTCCTGGCACTCAGTAGGTCTTGAATAAAATGTAGAGTTTCAACACGCAGAGATAACTGTTAGAGCTAGCTTCCCTCAGTTTTGCATAGTAAACATTTTCTAGTATTTGACCCATTTTGTTTTTGAGAAATGTTACTTGTCAGATACTTGTCTCCTACACAGTCATGGTTTTTTGTTTTTGTTTTTGTTTTGGCACTTTTGACAGGGTGCACACGGTTAGATTAAAGGTGTCCAAGGGGTTCTGTAGATGCCGCGATTGGAATCTAAGCCTTCTTATTCCTCATATATCGTCCCTGTCAGCAGGTCATTCAGAACTGTGCTTTATTAAATGCAGGGGCTTCTAGCCATGTGTAGCTAATTATATTTAAATGCAAATTAACTAAAATTAAAATGTCATATGATTTTAATCCTATCTGTAATTTACTCCTATCTGGTAACAAGCCAGCAAAGGGAAGAGGAAAAGAGGCAAACCAAGAAAACAGATTCTTTAACTATAGAGAACAAACTGATGGTTACCAGAGGGGAGGGATGGGTGGGGGAATGGATGAAATCGATGGTGGGGATTAAGGATGGCACTTGTGATGAGCCATGGGTAATATCACTGTAATGTACACTTGAAACTAATATTACATTGTATGTTAACTGGAATTTAGATAAAATAGCAAAAGATAACACAGAAGTTAAAATGCCAGTTTCTCAATCTCTAGCTATATTTCAGGGGCTCATAGCCACATGTGACCATGGCTCTTATATTGGACAGTGCAAGTCTAGACTATCTCTGTCATCTCCAGTTTCTCTTGGACAGAGATGCTCTCGAGGGTGGATTGGTAGGGAGAGAAGCTGGAGGCAGGTAGACCAGTTAGGTGGTCTTTGCAGTAGGCCAGGCAAGAGATGACAGCTTGAACTGGGCGGTGACACTGTCAGAGGAGAAGGGAGGACTAAATCAGGAGTCAGAATCAACTTGATGTAGGGTGGAGGGGGCATGGAGAGGAAAGGTTGACAATCAGAGTTGGACTTGAGAAGCAGAAGCAGCAGATAGGTAGTAGGTGGATATCTATGAATGTACGCAGGGAAGGGATTTCTGCAAGGGATTGGCTTATGCCCTTGAGGGCTGGCTAAGCAAGCTTGGTCCCCCATGGGCAACCATCCTCCTTCCCCTCTCCCTCAATAATATCCCTCCTGCCTCCTCTTTCCCCACTTTTTCTCTCCCCTGTTCTCCATCTTACACTCTCCCTGCCTTCCATCTCTTCTCTCCCTCCGTCTCTCTTCCTCCTCCTTTTCTCTCTTTCCCTCCTTCCCTCTCTTCTTTTCCTTAACTTTCTCTCACCTTCCCTTTCTCTCTGTTTTTCTCCTTCCCTCTCACTTGCTCTCGCTATACTTTTCACTGATTAAGTCGGCCCAGCCAGGATAGCCTCCTTTAAACTTAGCTGATTAGGGACTTTAATAAATCTGCAAAATCCCTTCATAGCTGCACATAAATTAGCATTGGAGGGGTGTCTCAGTTGTTTTGAACATCTGACTTTTGATTTTGGCTCAGGTCATGATCTCAGGGTTGTGAGATCAAGACCGTGGCAGACACTCTGCTCAGTAGGGAGTCTGCTTGAGATTCTCCTTCTCCCTGTGCCCCTCCCCCCATTCATGCATAAGCATGAGCATGCACACACAAGTGTTCTCTCTCAAATCTTCAAAAAATAGTGTTGGACTCACTGGGAGGGTATGTATGTGCTAGAGAAGCTTCTCTAAAGAGAGACTCTGCCTTGCAGCCCATCTGAACCAGGAGCACATGAGAAAGAAAATTCTAGGGAATATGGTTTACCAGTTTTCTGACTAGGGCAACTGTGCAAATACTTGTGTTAGATTAAGTTCATAAGAGGAGCATTTGAGGTGGAGGAAAATAGCTGATGAATTCAGTTGAGGCTTGCTGGGGTTGTAAAGTGCCTATGGACCATCTATTCTACTAAATCGGGGTCCACGAATTCCAGAGGGTTCTGGGCGGAAGACATAGACAGTGGATCCTCTCACGGTAGTTAGAACCAAGGGACTACCCTGCTCATCTGGGGACAGCAGGAAGAGCGCCTGTAATGGGGAATGTGTGTACCTGCAGGGTTGAGGAGGGGTGTGGAGCCAAGACGGAGGCCGAGCTAGACATGTTCCAGGGTGGAGCCCAGTGAGGACAAGTGAAAGGGCCATGGTGGCAGAAGCCTGCAGAGGGGCGTGCTGTTCTCTTCCCTACCCAGATGGAGAAGCAGATGAGGTTGACTTTACCGCTGATCCATGATCGGAGGAGGACATGGCGGGAATGGAATCGGGAGTGCTAATCATGGAGTGGGTCCCCTCCAGTGCTCTAGGCGTGTCTCTCCCGCTGAGAGATTACAAACTCACATGCCCACCGGGCTCTGGCAGGGGGGAGAAGCCCCTAATCCAGACCTGGGGCTCAGGGAAGGCTTCACAGAGGAGAGAACAAAAGTTGAGATCTTCTGGATGGGTAGGAGTTAGCCAAATGAAAAGTGGTCCTAATACCCTGCCTCCCCAGTAATCCTGGTCATATTTGATGTTTACAAATTCTTTAAAAAAAAAAAAAAAACTTATTTAGAATAATGTTTCACAACCTAGTCTGCTCCCTATTGGGAGAATGTCTCTTTTCTACTTAGTCTTCTACATTCTATCAGATATGTGTGTGAGTATGTGTGTATATTTTCTTTGTGTAAAATTGTTTCATTTATATCACTTTTCTCTCTTTTAATGAGGATGCTTAGAGTAAGATTCATCTTATTCTGTAAAGGTCTTTTTTGTTTGTTTTGTTTTTTCAGATTTATTTACTTCAGAGAGAGTGAGCAAGAGAGAGAGGATGAGCAGGGTGGAGTGGCAGAGGGAGAGGCAGGCTCCCCACTGAGCAGGGAGCCCAATTTGGGGCTCCATCTTAGGACCCTGAGCTGAAGGCAGTACCCAATGAATGAGCCACCCAGGCGCCCCCTCTAAAGGTCTGTTTCTCATCCAAGTTTTGCAAATTAAAGACATGCAGTAATAGAAATTTTACAGACCACTAAGCACATTTGGACATTGGTCCTCTAATGCAGATAACTTCAGACATCTAATCCAGGCTCTCTACCCTGGCTGCCCATCATTGTCCTTTGAGATGCTGCTCAGAAAGCCCCAAGATGGGACTACACTCCCCAAAGAGTCTAATTTAATTGGTCTGCAGCCTGGCCATCAGTACCGTTTTTAAGGACCATAGAGTATAGTAGTGTACAACCAGGATTGAACCTCCGGTTTAATCATAGGCATTTTCTTTCTTTCTTTCTTTCTTTCTTTCTTTCTTTCTTTCTTTCTTTCTTTCTTTCTTTCTTTCTTTCTTTCTGTCTTTCTTTCTGTCTTTCTCTCTCTCTCTTTCTTTCTTTCTTTCTTTCTTTTTAAAGATTTTATTTATTTGACAGAGAGAGAGATCACAAATAGGCAGAGAGGCAGGCAGAGAAAGAGAGGGAAGCAGGCTCCCTGTTGAGCAGAGAGCCTGATGTGGGATTTGATCCTAGGACCCTGAGATCATGACCTGAGCTGAAGACAGAGGCTTAACCCTCTGAGCCACCCAGGTGCCCTAATCAGAGCATTCATGTGTATTTTAAGTAGAGGGAGAGAAGACCCTTCACAATCTCCGGAGGAAGATAGGGAAGGAAAACAGTAAAAGAAGTACTTCCTAAGTAGTGACTCATTAGAATGGCCCATTTTCCTTCCCTGTCCCTGCAAGAGGGCAAGAGGTTGGTACAGGTAGAATAGATCAAATCTAGATATTGAAATCTGACTTGGGTTCTCAAGGTCTGCTTCCATCAGAGCAGAAGCCACTTGCCATCACAGCTGACAGGAATAAGAGAAAATATTCTTATCACAGGTACCTTTAAAATGAAGGTTTCCTGTTTATTTTAAACAGCTGAAGCCATTATTTCAAAATAAATCTGTCTTCAAACTCCACCTTCCAGCCACCCAGTGAGACCCTTAGGAACACTAAGTTTCCTCAAAACACAGGTTAAAGACCAAAGCATCAAGTGTTAGAGCTACTTCTTTCTTCAGTACAAGCTAAACGAAGCAAAAATAGCATTACGTTGAAACCAGCTGTTGCACAACGAGTAATGAAACCGTGGCCTATTATTTCCTACTGAGGCTTCCCCTCTGAGAGAGCCCTGAGTATCTTTCCATCTCGACAGCATGTGACACTCTGATGAGGCAGAGGTGATGAAGAACATTTTTCTCCTTGTGATATCTCCAGTGATAACATTTCTAAAATAAGAAATAGGTAGTGGGAAGGAAATAAAGTTTTTGACATTGACACTGAGTCCATCAGACTTATACCCTCTTTCCTTGCTATTTGAAATGTCTGACCCTCAAAGACAAAATAATAGTAACACATATATGGTCTTAATGGGGACTTTAAGACCTAACAGACTATTAACCACTCTTGTGTGTCTGCAGTTTCACCCTGCCGACATGTGCGTGTGAATCTCCCCCCCACCCCCAAAGCTTTATTAGGCACAGGAGCAGACAGAGGGTTTTAAGGTCACAGGTGTTCTAGGGTCTGGGACTGGACCTCTGCTGGGCCACTTAATCAGCAGTGTGACCTTGAGCAAATCCCTCCTGAAGACACTGTTGCTTCATCTCAAAATGGGAATAATCATATGTATCTCCTGGGTGATTGGGAAAGATGAAAGGAGATGGTCTTCGTAGATTTCAACAGAGTGCCTGGTTCATGGTAAGCTCAAGTGATAGTGGTTACTGTTCTTATACGGTACCTTGGAACAGAATACTTTCCCAGGAGCTAAAGTCTAGGGGGAGCTGAGCAGTTGAAAATTATTCATTCAGGGGCGCCTGGGTGGCTCAGTTGGTTAAGCGACTGCCTTCGGCTCAGGTCATGATCCCGGAGAACCGGGATCAAGTCCCACATCGGGCTCCCTGCTCGGCGGGAAGCCTGCTTCTCCCTCTCTCACTCCCCCTGCTTGTGTTCCCTCTCTGGCTGTGTTTCTCTCTGTCAAATAAATAAAAGAAAAAAAAAAGAAAATTATTCATTCATGCAGCGTTTATTGATAGCCTTCTCTAGTCCAAGTTCTTGTCAAGGAACGGGGGATGCACAAGACAGTGATAGGAGCATGGGCAAAGGAGCTTTGGCTCTGCTGGACTAGATGCATGGGGAGAGTGGGAGGAGGTGGGGTGCCTTAGCATGGCGGAGCTGGATTGTGACCTGAGCCCCTCAGCAAGGTGCTGGGAAAGGGGCAGGGAAGGCATTTCGAATCATTGGAGGGGTCCAAGAGTGGTGAGTGGTCAGAGTTCCTGAAAGGAGAATCTAAAAACAGATGAGTAGTGTGAGGTATGAAGTTGGAGAAGTAGCTTGGGCCGTCATAGAAGTGAGCTGAGAATTCTGCTGAGGGCACCGGGGGCTGCACAGGTGAGGGCAGCCGTTCTCCGTGAACAGTGCTCCGTCCTCACTGCGTGAGGATGTGCTGAGAGTATCTTCAGGTCTGTTCAATCCAGGAAACTGACTGCATCTGCGGGATGCAACAGCCATAAGAACAGCCCATAATAGCAGGTTGCTCACACAGTGTGTTAAGTCCGGGGAGGAAGACACTGCCAGGATTTAAAAAGACTTAGCCAAGCAGACGCCTCCAGGATGATTATCTCAGACTGAGCATAGACTGGATTTCTAATCAGAGCAAAATATACATTGTCTAGGTCAGGGAACGCCATACGCCTGTTTCTAAGAGACTGCAAGAAATAAACTGGGCAACAGATGTTTGTAGGAGCAGAAAGAACTGAAACTTTTCCTCAAGATAGGCCTGAGGGTTGACTCAGGCTTGTCCAGATCCTGTGCTTAAGGCAGCCAGAGCATGTGCTGAAGAAATGGTGGTGGCAGCTGGGCACCACGTAGAAATGAGTGCCGAACCTTACACGATAGAACATCGGGTTTCTGAGGGATATCGTTAAATGTGTCCAAATCTGACCACGCTTTTCCACGTGATGCCTGTCAGTCGACACCCACCCCCGCCATGTGAACCCTCCACGATGGTGAAGTCCGATTAGGGGGCAATCCTGTTTCACCATGGAGAGCTGGCTTCTGTTCTCAGGGAACTAGTTATACCTTGTGAAGACATACAGGTGAAGTACTGCATGCAGCCGTCCCATCAGACAGCATGTCATTCCAAAACAGCTGTCTCACCTACTTGTGTTGTCTTTTTCCTGAGTTGATCATCCTCATGGAACATGGCATTGAGTCTTTTTACCCTCTTGATTACTTATCTCCGTATATTTTTTCCACACTTCTTTCATTGTTTTAGTTCCAGCTGGTATAACAAAAATATCATAAACTGGATGGCTTAAAGAACAAAAAAGTGCATTCATCATAGCTCAGGAGGCTGGGAAGTCCAAGATCAAGGCCCTGGTAGATTGGGTGTTTGGTGAAGTCCCACTTCCTTGTTCATAGATGACTCTCTTCCCTCTGTCCTCGCCAGGAGGAAGGGATCTCTTTTAAGGGCATGGAACCCATTCATGAGGGCTCCAACTTCATGACCTAATCACCATCCAAAGGCCCTGTTTCTAAAATACCATCACACTGCGGATGGGGAGAAGGATTTCAGTGTATGAATCTTGAGGGGACGCATACTTCGTCTATAACAGTGACAGAAGGCACTGGATACATCATTCAACAAATGGCCTCATCTGCCTTGAATAGGGCGAGACAGTGGATCGCCCACCTTCGTCTTTCTAAACCAGTGTTTCCGTCAGTGGAGCCCAAAGCGCAGGCACATTCAGGTTGCTTGTCTGCTAAAACCTGCAGAGGCGGTTCTGTTTTTTGTTTTTCAATGAATTACCATCTTCAAAGTTTCTACTCACCTTTCTCTCTTGGTCCTCTTTGTTTTTAGTAACCCAAGTTCGTACCTTTTACTGATCCCTGTTTTATTTCTCCAGCTTGTAAAGACCACTGACTCCTGATTCAGTGGGACAGGAAACTGGACACTCCCCTCTGCTTTCTCCCAGCCACACACAATGATGACCTAGCCTCTGTGTTGCTGTTCACGTTGGAGATCATGTCTGTGAGGCTCAGCGACAAGGTCTCTGACAGGACATGCATCAGCCCTCGCCCCGCCCCAAGCTGGGCACTCATCAGCAGGCTTTGGTCATGCTTATTATTCGTTCCTCACATTGTCCTGCCTTGATTTACAGTTGAGTTAGTAAGAATATCATGAGTACCTCTTCAGAGGCCATAGTAAAGCCCCGTTTCCCTGAGTTCTTCCTTAAAATTTCCACCAACAGTGGAGTAGCAATGAAGTTTCCAAATTATTGAAATAAAGGATAAAAACCATGCCAGGTGACCTAAACCCATTTTGAACCAGCTAGCTGTTCTTTCATATTCTTTTTTACAGTCTTGGACTTTCATTCTCCCTTTCTCATATTCATTTCTTTTCTGTCTGAAGAAAATTTCCTTTAAAAAGCCAGATAATCTGTTAACCCCAAGCACCATAAACAGCCCTTCCTTAATTTGCTATATAAAATATTCATGATATTTTAACAAAAGAGCCTGCTGTAAAGAAACCTAATTTTCTTGTATATAAAATTTCTATACTGCCCAGTTCACTTTGGGCTTTAGATTCCTGACTAAACATTCCTGTCTATACCTTATAGTTACCTTAAATTCTTATCCTTCAAGGTATTTGCCTTTGGTTCTGTGCCTTCCTGAGCATAAGTAGCCTCGTTGGTTTCCATAATAAGCACTCACTTTTTTTCTCATTAGCGTTTTTTGGGGTTTGTCTAATTAGAGCTTCTAGATGTCAACAGCAGTCATCTGTTTTAGAATTTGATTCCCTGGAGTCATGTCTGTGTTGTCTGAGAACTTCAACCTTGTCTTTGCCACTTATTAGGTATATGGCCCCAAATGGGTGCCACTAAGCAAGAAATGGAAAGTTATATTACAGGCTGGAATCTTGTGTGTAGATTAAAAAAAAAAAAAAGAAAGGAAGGAAGAAAGAAAAAGGAGGGTCTCACCTGTGCCTGGACGCTGACTGCCCGCCACCTGTCCTGGGGACTTGGCTGCAGCCAAAAGGACTTACAACCTTTTTTGTTTGCAGAAGACAGATATCAGAATAGTTGAGATTCGGCTGTAAGCTTTCGTGATTCTCCCCTACTCCTACATATTCTCATCTCAATTCTCATTATGTAGAAATCCAAGGGTGAGTGTTCAAGTGTTACACAATTCAATATTGGGACTGAAAATGGCAAGGCAGTTTATTTTTCATTCTTAAATTAACATGAAGCACAGAAGCTACATAAATGTGTTTGTGTTATTCTTAAGATAATGCCATCTTAATTTTCTTGGAAAGAAAAGGACATTTGAAAGCACGCCTATGTGAATGAGATATAAGTTTTGGTCTTGGACTTTTCTAAATGGGGAATAGTCTGACCTTAGAAAATGGTTCTCAGCCTTCTCAGCAGTCCGGAGTCAGCTAGGTCCCAACTCCTAGGAGTAGTTTCAAAAGGTGATTGCAGCAGTGTTTGAGGAATGCCTTCTATATCTGGCTCAAAGGAATGTGGAGACAGCTGACCATGTTAAATACGCCAGCTGCCACAGCCAGTTAGAGAACTTGGTCTTCTCTCCATTCACTTGCAATTCAAGACTTTGAAAATTTATTTGAGGTTAAGATGTTAAAGGTATCCCCTTGGACTCTCAGGGATCCAGTTCCCTGGTTCTTTGAGTTTGCCCAGCCAGTCTTCATTCTCATTTCACAGTCCCTCCTTTCCGTCCGTGTGGCCAGCACCCTGTACCAGCCACCATCTTGCCATGATCTAAGTGGTCTCCTCACTGTCTCTTCTTGTGCCCCTCCAATTCATTTCGACTGGACAGCAGCCAAAATCATCTTTAAAAATGAAAGTCAGATCACAGCATCTCCTTGCCTGTAGCCCTGTAGTGAGTGCCTCTTACATTTTAGATAAAAGCCACAGTTATTTTTTTTAAGATTTTATTTGTTTATTCAGCAGAGAAAGTGCACAAACAGGGGGAGCAACCAGCAGAGGGAAAGGGAGAAGCAGGCTCCTTGCTGAGACAGAGCCCAATGTGGGGCTTGATCCCAGGACCCTGAGATCATGACCTGAGCTGAGGCAGCTGATTAACTGACTGAGCTACCCAGGTGCTCCAAGTGCTACAGTCTGCAGTGAGTATATGATTTGCCTCTGGAATAGTCTCCCAGCATGTAGTCCATCTTCCAAGATTTTTTGGCCTCAGGGCCTTTGCACATATTTCCCTCTGCCTGCTTCCTTCTGCAAGAACCACTCTTCCCCCTCCCTCCTCACCTGGCTGACTTAATGCCTCAATTTAAATGTAGCTTCCTCAGGGAAGTTTTCTCTAAAATTCTTAGGTAAGTTAGGGTTCCTTGTTACATTCTCTCTCCTAGCTCTTGATTATTTTCCTTCTTAGCAGTTATTATACTTTGTAGTTATTTGTATTACTAAATCCCACATACTTAAGTTTATGGGACTGGAGAATGTTTTTTGTTTTCTACTCTAGCCCCCACAACATTTTACATATCCTGGTGCATATGGTGTACTTAAATATTTATTGAATAAATATATAGATGAATAGATTAGTGCTCTGTGAACTTACTATCTTACCATCTATGTGTTAAAATAGATGGTGCTGTAGCATTGAATCAATAGAAAGATGTGGATTCTAGGCCTCGTTCTGGCATTTGAGAGATCTCTTGTACTCCCTGTTTTCCAGTTGCCTTTTGTTTAAGTTGGGAATAATGATCTTGACCTGTCTATACTGGGAAGATGTTGTAAAGATCAAATGAGTCATTTTGTAGCTGAAAGTTCTACTTTGTTCTTAATGTCATTGCCTTGTTAATGACCAGCAGAGGATAACGGGACTGAAGGACCTGGAGCTGGGCCTGTGCAAGAGCTGGGGGACAGAGCAGATGCCAGGTGCAGGAAGTGTGTGTGTGATTGTGTGTAGTTGAGGATGAGCAGAGCTGCATGGGGTCGTCCAAGTCAGGAGCCTCTGTAAGCCCTCTTGTGACAGAGCACATGCAGAGCACATGCAGGTTGTGAGAAGGGTGCTGATGCTTAGCCTTACCGATTTCCACACCATTTCCACTGAGAGTTCATATGCCTTAGTGGAAAGATGCTTGATTCTGAGAGAGACATCCTGAAATAGAGTCCTAACCCTGACGCCGACCAGGTCTGTTGTTTTAGAAACATATCATGACCTGTATTTCATTGTTTCCTTGCTATAAAATAGATTGGCAAAAAAAGTATTAACTATTTTTATTTCTGAGAGGATTGTTATCAGGAAAGATTGAATGAAATTATGTAAAATGCTCTTTGGAAACGTATAAGGTATAATAGGCAAAAAATAGTGTTTGCGTTCAAAATTGTGGAAGAATTTAATAACTGTGTAAAGTGCCTCCTTTCCCATACTTAAAACATAAATTTCTTGGTAATTTGTTTTAGGTGAATAATTTCATTTTTAGTTAGGGTACTTGTGACTACAATAACTATTATGTGGATTTGTAGACCCCTTTGGGAAAAGAATTTCCATCTTCTGATTTGGTCTAAGAGCAGTATATTTTGATCAACTTTTGCTAGCTAGAGAGCAACTCTCAAATATTTTTGCATGGTGACCGCTAAAATGTATGCAAATGTAATTATATTTTTTGGCATGGAGAAATCATGCATGTAGGGTGTAAAATAGCTGATTAAGGGATTGAGCTGGGAAATGTGCCTGCAGCTAATACCATGTGAGCAGTCTACCCATTGATAGCAAATGATTTTAAACTGTATCAGAAGGTTAGTGGCAGTATTTCAGTGAAAAGATACCATCATACTTAATCTTAAGTCCTTTGTAAAATTCTTCTGGATTTCAGAATAATTAAAATATTAAAATCAGATCTTAGAATGGAGGAGGTGTCTCATCTTGTTGCCCCTCTGGCTGGTGTTGTATCTTAGTGACTTGGGAGTTAGGAGCAGGCTGTCACGCAGCATCTGGAACCATGGGCACTTGGCACACCTGTGATGGCCGGACCGTGCCCTAACCGCTGTTGATATTGTCATTCTTCTCTCTCTCATTATGAATGGAAATGCTTCCTTAGATATGCGAGTTCTTAGGCTAGAGCAGAAAATCACTGAGGTTGTGTTCTTCCAATTAACATGTTTATACCTCATCTCAGAAATTTTCATGAGATTGCAAAAGCCGCACATCAGTTTATGAAAAAACATTTGGCAGGAAACTAAATGCTGCATTTATTTCCATAGATGTAAGTTTTAAACCTTTGTAAGAGTTTCTAGTATGATTTTGCAAATTGGGAAGTTATCATTAAGTTCTGTACCCCACAGTGAAAGTTATGGATGTCACAGGTCTGCTTTCGTCAACCATAAGTCTTCTTGCTTTTTAAATTGAGATGTGATTCACATACCATAACTTCATCCTTTAAAATATACAATTCAGTGGTTTTCAGGATATTTGCAAGGTTGTACAAATATCACTATTACTTAATTTCAGTAACTACTCATTGCCCCCCAAAGAAACCTTATGCTATTAACAGTGACTCTCCATACGCAGTGCCCCAGTCCCTGGCAACCTCTGACTTACCTGCTGTCTCTCTGGATTTGTCTATTCTGGACATGCCCTTTAAATGGAGTCGTACAATATTATGGTCTCTTGTGTCTGCCTTCACTCAGCATAGGGTTTTCGAGGTTTGTCCATGTTGTGGTATGTATAGGTACTTCCTTCCTTTTTATCACCAAGTAATTTGTTTCTTCTCTCTCTCTCTCTCTCTCTCTCTCTCTCTCTCTTTCTCTCTTTCTTTCTTCTTTATTTCTTTCTTCCTTTCATCTTCCTTCCTTTCCTTTCCTTTTCCTTCCTTCCTTCCTCTTTCTTTCTCTCTGTCTCCTCCTTCCTTTCCTTCCTTTCTTTCCTTTCCTTCCTTTTCTTCCTTTCTTTTCTTTTCCTTTCCTTTCCTTTCCTTTCTTTTCTTTTCTTTTCTTTTCCTTTTCTTTTCTTTTCTTTTCCTCTCTCTTTCCCTCTCCTCTTTCCTTTCTTTTCCTCTCCTGTCCTCTCCTTTCCTTTCCTTTCCTTTCCTTCTTCTCTCTCTCTTTCTTTTTTTAAAGATTTATTTATTTTAGGGAGAGCATGAGCAGAAGGGGGAGAGGGAGAGAGAACGCCAAGCAGACTCTGTGCTAAGTGCAGAGCCTGGTGGGGGGGCTTGAGCCTGTGACCCTGAGATCACTACCTCAGGTGAAACCAAGAGTTGGACACTCAACTGACTGTGCCACCCAGGTGTCCCTGGCCAAGTAATATTCTGTGGTGTGTGTATACCACGTTTTGTTTTTCTGTTCATCAGTTGGTGGGTATTTGGGTTGTTTCTGTTTTGAAACATGAATAATGCTGTTATGAACATCTGCATATAAGTTTTGGCATGAACATCTATTTTTGGTTTTCCTGATTATATACTTAGGAGTAGAACTGCTTATGGTAATTGTATTTAATTTTTTAGAAACTGCCAAACTGTTTTCTAACGTGACTGCACCATTTTTACATTCCTACCACCAATGTTTTTCACATTCTTGCCAACACTAGTTATTTTTTTGGTAATAACTGTCTTAATGAGTGTGAAGGGCTGTGTTGTTGTGGGTTTGATTTGCATTTCCCTAATGACTAAGTGTTGGGTATCTTTCCATGTGCTTATTGGTCATTTGTGTGCTTCTTTGGAGGAATGTCTGTTCAAATCCTTTCCCCATATGTTCTTTCTCCCCCATATGTTCAGACTCTACTGTGGACATTAAGGCCCTGAGTGTTCCTCAGCCTGAGAAGAAACCTGTCACCCTCCCGTTGTCCTACCTGTCACATTCACAGAACCACACCATGCAGCCGCTGAAACCAGGAACTTGGAGACCTTCCCTTCTTACCCGTTCAGCTGATACGTTATCTGTTAGTCTGTCCTGTAGGTGCTTCCTTTTCCCACAGCTGCTGTGAGCATCTTGCCTCAGCCTCCTTACCCAGAACGGAAATGACCTCCTCACTGGTCTCCTTAGCTACAGCCTGTGACAGATCTGCTTGCTGAAAATTCTTCTAGGCTTCCCTAAATCCTTTAGGCCAGTGGCCATACTCCGGAAGCTTACCTGTGAGGCCTTGGCTCCTTCCCTTTCACCAGTCCGGAATTTATTCAGTATAGTTAAAGATTGACTTCGTCTTTGAATGCCCTCCATGACTCAAGGTATCTCCAGTCTTGGTTTTGTTTCCCTTCCACCTCCCTCCATTTCTGTCATAACATTTATTTCATAGCATCGTATAATCATTGTGAGTTCTTGTTTTGGGGGTTTATTTTGTTTTCCCCTTCCTCTCAATGCTTTTATGTATTTGTTTATTTATTTATTATCTAATGAGGTGAGTCAAAATTTTTACTTTTTCCTTCAAGATTTTTATTTAATTATTTTTTTATTGACATAGAATGTATTACTTGTTTCAGGGGTACAGGTCTGTGATTCATCAGTCATCAGCCTTACAGCACTCACCATAGCGCATACACGCCCAGTCACCCCTCTTTCCCACCCCTTCTCCCCCGGCAACCCTCTCATAGTTTCCGGGGTAAAGTAACCCTGAAATACTTGTTCACGTCTTTTTTTTTTTTTTTTTTTTTTTAAGATTCTATTTATTTATTTGTCAGAGAGTGAGCACAAGCAGGGAGAGAAGCAGGCAGAGGCAGAAGCAGGCTCCCTGCTGAGCAGGAGCCCCATTCAGGGCCTGATCCCAGAACGCTGGGATCATGACCTGAGCTGAAGGCGGACACTTCACTTGACTGAGCCCCTCGGGCGTCCCTGGTTCAGCACATCTTCAGTGAGCACCCATGACGAGCCAGACCCTGTGCTGGTTGACGGGGAAGGTTTACCGGAGAAGGGCGTGGCACAGTTTTGGCGGGTGACGGAACTGTTCTGTGGCTTGACTATGGCTGTGGTTACATGGTGATTATATGTGTTTGTTAACGATCACAAAAATATTCAAAGGCAGGAAGTTGCTGTATGTAAATTATACATTAATAAAGATTTGGAGAAAAGTAGTGGGGAAAAGGGACAATAGTAATTACGTGAACTTATTCCAAGACAACCATAAAGTCATGAAAAGAGGATGTAGTAGTTGAGCGGAAGTGTGAGGTTTGGGACATGATGAGATCATAAAATCCTTTAGTCACCTCCTTTGGAAAGTCTTTCCAGAACACCTCTACTTTTTTTTATGACACCGTTTCCTGGCAGCCGTTGTGCTTACTACATTATATTCTGATGACTTGGCACTCAGGCATCCAGATACAGTCCTGCCTCAGCTGTGTAAGTAAGAAGTCGGGTATCCTCAGGAACTCATTGGACATTTGGGGCATTCTATGAAAATGCACAGAAAGCTCTTAGCCCACTGTTGCCCAGTGTGGGCACTCATGCACTTGGATATGGCTGCTGCTGTTACTTTTCATCATTTTTACTTCCCACAGCCTCAAGTATGTACCTTCTGATAATACGTGCACTGTATATGATACGGTCTCTAATGGAAGTGTGAATACTGTTTAAAAGTTAAAAATTCAAGCTGATTATCTATTGAGATTAGTTACTACAGAAACAGTAGATGTCTGACAAATGGTTAATAAGTTGATGTTTGTGGATGTCAGCCTGTTTTGTTTTGTTTTGCTTTGTTTTAAGATTTTATTTATTTGACCAAAAGAGACACAGCGAGAGAAGGAACACAAGCAGAGGGAGTAGGAGAGGGAGGAGCAGCCTTCCTGCCAAGCAGGGAGCTCAATGCGGGGCTTGATCCCAGGACCCTGGGATCATGACCTGAGCGAAAGGCAGACGCTTAATGACTGAGCCACCCAGGTGCCCTTTGTCAGCCCGGTTTTAAAAATTCAGCCATGGATTTTGGGTGTTTTGGGGGGGCGGGTGGTAGGATGGAGGTAAGACTGTGGCCCTTAGCCTGGGTTTCCCTTTACTGCCAGAGTGCTGAGTGGTCTATGGCCAAGAAGGCAGGGAGCACTTCGCTGATGGTAGTCGCAGGAAGCAAGCATCAGCTTGGGATCCCCGTGTTCTACAGGTTCAGATGTTACATGGTCCTTAGAGGGAGTTTGATACAAATGCCTTACTTTCTAGGTTCCGTTAAGGGAATGGTGCAGAGTGAGCAGACAACCATGATCTCGTGTAAGATACGGCTTATAAGAAATTTGACTGACTTTGAGCTCTTCTTGGTATTAAGGCAAAAACGTACTTTCCAGCCCTGGTAGGGTACTGCATGTTTAGGTAAGCCAGGGCCTAAGGGGTCATCATGCATTTGGCAACATATGCTGCTGAATCTTGACCTTGCCTAGAGTCCCCCAGTTCTGTTGGTCCATAGAAGTGGTGAGAAACCAAAACTATAATGGCAAACAAACAAACAAACAAAACCAAAACAGAACCAAGCTCTGGGAATGGCCCTGGAAGGTGGTATGGGCACATTATGCGAGCATGTTGGAGCCCAGGAAGAAGTTGTGAGTTTTGTTTCTAACACTGCCCTTTGGACATCATAAGCAAATCCCAAGAGAATGTTTGCTTCCATTACTGGACGAATTTTACTCATAAGACCTTTCTGGAAAGGGAAGCTGGTTTAAAGTAATTGTATCAGCTATGATGATGTCATAGAATGTTTTGTTTCCCTGAGTTATATTTAGCACTATAATGTCTGTGGGAGGAGGCAGGAAGGTAAATTCAGGAGCAAGATAGAGAAGAGAGGCAAACAATACGAGGGAAGGTTGAGGATAAAAACTTTGAAGCGTCCTTGATCTGGTGTAAAGTAGAATTTTCACCACTGCTAATCTGTAGTAAATGAGTGATTATCTGATGTGAGCACCGTGGAGATAAAAGCATCAGAGTTAGGACTTTGCATTAAATGAGCACAGACAGAATGAGGGTAAGCCGGATGGAATGCTCCAAAGCATTCAGAGCCTGTATTAATAATCAGCACTTGATAGTCAGGAGGCAGAGTGCACATGACCATGCCCTGTGTTAACGTCTGTGAACAATTGAGGATCAACTCCACTTTTTTGGTGCATTTTTCTGGGCTGTGAGTGAGCCACAGGCAAGGCTGGAACCAGAGGTATTTCTTGAATAAACATTTGTGGAATGCCCACGATCTGTGCATCCCTGAGGCAGGGGTGGGGTCCAGCAGATGGGGGTGGGAGGGAGCGGAGCAGGGTAATCTTGGTTAAGACTGGCTTCAAGGGAGTTTGTTCCATAGGGATGGGTGCCATGGACTCAATTCTAAGGGATGGCACAGGGAAAGAGTGCCTTGTTTATTGCCGTGCAGCACATCACTGATCTTAGTAACTTAGAACAAACATCTATTTTCTATAATCAAACATGTTTTCTGTAGGTCAGGAATCAGGGGCAGCTGATCTGGGGGGTTCTGGCTGAGTCTTAGGAGTTTGCCTCGTAGATATTAGCTGTGACCAAAGTTATCTGGAGATCTGACTGGAACTGGAGGATCCATTCAAAGATGGCTCATTCATACCATTGGCAAATTTATTCTAGTCCTTAGAAGGAAACCTCCATTCTTTGCTAAATGTCCTCAACGTACAGCAGCTGCCTTTTCCAGAGCAAATGACCCAAAACAAAAAGCAAGGAGGAAGTCTTGATGTCTTTTTTAAGTAAGCTCTGTGCCCACCATGGAGCTTGAACTCATGACCCTGACATCAAGAGTTGAATGTCCTACCTACTGAGCCAGTCAGTAGATATTTTTTATTACTTTTTCATAGACCCTTATTTCTGCCACATTCTCTATGTTAGAAGAAAGTCATTAAGTCTTGCCCACACTCAGAAGGGAGGGAAGTAGTCTCCACTTTTTGGAAGTAAGAGTATTGAGGAATTCGTGAACAAATTTAAAAATCTTCAGAGGTGTTGAGTGTGGACGTCAGGAAGGATCAGAGTACTTTGGTACTGCAGACTAGTACGCTGGAGGGAGTTAGGCCATTAACATCCCAGTGGGTTAGGAGGGCCAGAGGGACAGGAGCAGGGAACCTTGCTGAGATCAAGAGACACAGGAAAAAGAAAGTAGAGAGAAAGTTGTTTTCCTCAAGTGTCTCATGACTTTTCCTCTAAGCAGTTCTGTATTCCTGTGACATCCCTCCTCCCATCTGACAGCGTCCTGCCATCTAACTCTTTGGAAGGGGACCCTCAGAATTCACCACAGACTTTGGCTTATATAAACATACAATGAAATAAGTGCTTGTGAGGAATTAAAGGTTTAGGAGGTTTGTAAAATAAGCTGGGGCCCAGGAGTCATTGTAACTCCTACCCAATCCCCTTCTGTTCCTCATGTGAAACAGTTACTCCCGATCAAGAACAATTTGAGTGTTCAGCTGGACTTTTTAGGGAGTCTGAAAAGATACTGTTTAATATTTATCTCTAGCTGGAGAGAGAAGCCTATTAGAAGTGAGGCCTTGAATAATTGGGAAGAGCGGGAACAAGTAAAAGGGCCAGAATAAGTCTTCCAGGGGGACACGGTAGGAACTCAAAGGATGGTGAGATCCATGAGGGAAGGCTTGAGAGCAGAGAGGTCAAAACCTAATGGTCGTGCAGGTTTGACTGGAGCAGCAGAGGAGGGGAGGGAAGGATAGCTGGGACGG
Source organism: Spilogale gracilis (assembly GCA_004023965.1). Lineage (NCBI taxonomy): Eukaryota > Metazoa > Chordata > Mammalia > Carnivora > Mephitidae > Spilogale > Spilogale gracilis. Next base: position 26,492 of record PITA01004289.1, read on the forward strand.
CGAAGGAGGAGCTTCGTGGATAGACATGCATCAGGGTGGCACTTGCGGGATGCGTGACGATGGCTTGGCAGAGCAGTTATTCCGGGAAGCACATTACATTGGATGGAGTCATTTTGAAGAGCTTGTACTAGACACTTGTCGGCCTCCTAGATAGACTGAGAAGATGAGCTGAGCATCTGAGAGAAGGGGCTTCTTTATTACAGGTCTTTTTACTTGTTGGAGAAAGAGAGCATGAGAGCACAAGCAAGGTGAAGAGTAGAGAGAATCAGACTCCCCACTGAGCAGGGAGCCCAACGTGGGATGTGATCCCAGGACCGCAGGATGATGACCTGAGCTGAAGGCAGGTGCATAACCGACTGAGCCACCCTGATACCCCTAGTGACAGGTCATCTTAACTGGAGCAAATGAACAAAAGGAAAAATAGTCATCCACAAGATTTGGCCTATCAGCTGGGCATTCTTCCCCTCTGCTGAAAAAGACTATTTGACGTAAATGATGAGTAGTCCTTTTTCTGAAATAGGAGTTCCACATTGCCAGATGCTTTGGATATTACTGGTAGCTTATCATTTCCCATTATGGGTATTCAAATGATCATCTTAAAGGGTAGCTTTTAACCTTAAATATTCTTTTGAGGCTTTTTAGACTTAGAAATTATTTTTGAAGGTCATGTGGGGAGGGCAGTCTGCTCCAATTTGTGCCTTTTCTTATAGGCTTAACTTCCTTGAGTTGCACATTCAAGGCGTGCTTCTCAGGACGACACAGAATTATTTTTCCCTGTTGCAGGAGTGTGCATAAATCTGTCCCACTGTTACATGATAATTCTAATTTTAAGCAAGGTTACTTTTGGGGCACCTGGGTGGCTCAGTTGGTTGGGCAACTGCCTTCGGCTCAGGTCTTAATCCTGGGGTCCTCGGAGCAAGTCCCACACTGGGCTCCCTGCTTGGCAGGAAGCCTGCTTCTCCCTCTCTCACTCCCCCTGCCTGTGTTCTCTCTCTCGCTGTGTTTCTCTCTGTCAAATAAATAAATAAAATCTTAAAAAAAAAAAAAAAAGAAAGGTTACTTTAAGAAAATTTTTTCCCAATAGGAAAGGAAAAGAGTTCAGGGCTTAGAGAGGTTTAAATTTGCAAATTGAATTTTCCTACATAAATTTCAACAAGAATTTTTTTCATATAATTTTAAGTATATCTTTTTATTGTAAAATAATAAATTGCCTAATCTAAACTGATAAGAGCAATTTTAAATATCATGGAACAAGTCCTGAGTAGCCTATACAACCAGACAAAACCAGCTGTGTTTATGGCAAATCCTAGTTGATGAGAATGTTAGTTAAGTAGGCAACCTCTCTGGTTTTTTGCATTATCTTATTTCTTCAAGTGTAGTGTCTGTTTTATTTATATTTATTTATATATGTGTATGTGTTTACATAGATTTTAATTTTTTTTACCAACATTGGTACGTATCTTACAAATCATGTACCGTGTTTGAACAATAATGCCATATCCAACTTTCTTGATGGAAACTTGTTCTGTAGAAGAAATACCTGCCTTCTTTTATGGCCTCTAGTCCAGTTTCTCAGCCTTGACATTATTCACATTTTGGGTGGGATAGTTCTTTGTTTTCTAGAGAGCTGCCGTGGGCACTGTAAGATGTCCGATAGCATCCCAGACCTTTCCCCTTGAGATGCTACGAGAATATCCCTCATTTGACTGCTATAACCAGAATGTCTCTAGACATGACCAGATGTCTCCTGCGATAGAACTGCTCCAGACGAAGTCAGTGCTGGCAGGCGAATGGAAATGGAAAGGAAAATGTGATTAGAACAGTGATGTGTGGGCGCCTGGGTGGCTCAGAGGGTTAAGCCTCTCTGCCTTCAGCTCAGGTCATGATCTCAGGGTCCTGGGATGGAGTCTCAGGGCTCTCTGCTCATTGGGGAGCTTGCTTCCTCCTCTCTCTCTGCCTGCCTCTCTGCCTACTTATGATCTCTCTCTCTGTCAAATAAATAAAATCTTAGGGGAAAAAAAAAAGAACAGCGATGTGTGCAAATAGAGCGAGAAAAGATCATTGTGTTCCAAAATTAAATTATTATTTTGTCAATTAAAAAGAAGTTATTTATTTAAGTAGTCTCTATACCTCAAGATCAAGAATCACACGCTCTACTGACTGACCCAGCCAGGTGCCCCTGTTTTATCCATTTTTATTAGGAGCCTCAATAAGGGAGAAAACTTTGGAAATGAGTTTAGGATACCTGAATTTTGCTAATTTGGCAACGACTTATGTCATCTTCTGGGACTCTGTTTCCTGTCTCTGTCGAATGAGAGAGTATTTCGAAATCTTTTTCCAGCTTTAAAATTAATCCTGTTTCTTTCCCCATATCTGTTCTTAGCTCTTCTTTTTCATTCACTTTGATGAAAGCTGTTGCTTAAAGCAACAGTAGCAGCAGCGCAATGATCCTATAGCGCCATATTAATTTTTATTTAGCAAATCCTCCAATTCCCAAAGCTAGGCTTATAGAAAATGGCAGTAGCATTTCCACATGTTTGTTTTCTTCTGGAGACTGTTAACACAGTAGATGCATTTCCTTAGGTAAGAAAGTGAGTCTGTTGAGACTTCATCTTGGAGAAAGGGAATGAATAGAGTCAGAAACTTAGCCATAGAGCCAGAACATCCTCCCTCCCCCTCCCCCCCAGTTTAGATGAGTATCTCTGAAGAGGAATATTTGGGTTGTGAAGTTCACATATGTGAGTACCAAGGTGAGTGGAGTTGTAATTATTTTTATTTAGACAGCTCTATAGGTAGAATCCCCATTTCATATAATGGAATTCCAGGGGATTGAAGGCTTTGAGTAATTCTCAGGGTTGCATGGTACTGTCGTGCCAGGGAGAACAAATTCTCTTCATTAAGAAAACTATTGAATTGTCACTAAAACACTTTTAAAAGATTGAAATGTGTGTTAAACAATAAAGGATGAATTGGTGCTTTACTGTATTTCTGCTTTTTATATAGGAGAAAATGAAATATCTGACTAATGGATTCTTTGCAGGCTTTTAAAGTTGACTTCCATGAGTCATATGTTTCTAAAGAAAATGCTGAAGTGGCTGACTTTCTTTACTACTGCTAGACTGATTTCATCAGAGAAGGTAGCTAGCTGTCTGTACGTCAAGCGTGCTAAGGTTTTTTATATTTCTTTTTATTATAAGTTCTTTTCACTTTTGCCCACATAGGAATGATGTTTTAAAAGGCACAAGTTGTTGCATCAAAGCGGTCTTTGAAGGAGCCCTGAGCATCATACATCATTCATGGTTCTGAAAGCCTTGAAGTCTTCTCTAGAAGGTTCAGAAGTATTCACATCAATCTGCCACTTTCAGATACTCAATATGCAGATGAGAGCATTAATATGTAGTCAGAAGCCCATATACCCATGCTTCCGCACGGCAGTGTCTCTGGGAGGTCTTGCTATCTTCTCCGAGCACAGGAGTCCCTGACTCTCTAGGGAGCAGTGTATGTGACTGCAGGCATATTCTAACCCCTTTTCTCTGATCTGCGTCATTTCCAGTAGACTCTTAAGATTTCATCCTTCTTAGCTCGTAGCACACTCTCTAGGCCTTCCATGATTTCTGTTCTGACTGCCTTTCCGGGTAGAGAACTCCAGAGCAGGGTTCCTCTGCAGTTTGGTATGCCTTAGTTTTAGGGTAGAGAGCTTCAAGGCAACAACTGAAAACCTCGGTGACCCATGAACTGAACTTTCTCATCAGTGAATTTTATTTGGCCCACACAATGTTGTCAAATGTAGAAATTTTCCATAATATAGATTCTTGGCTTCTGTTAAAATGCCGGGAGACTTGGTGGTGCTGAGCCATACTCCCATAATCAGCTGGGGCTGGGTTCAGGTGGTGCCCCTTTAGAAGGGCTCGTCCTCTTCCCTTTGCTGCAGGCATCAGTACCCTAGATGTAACATTCTTGTCCAGGAAGCATTTGGGCCCAGGCCCTGCTTCTGTGGACGTTGAGACCTTCCTTCCAGAAAGTCTTAACACAGAGGTTCACTTCCTCATCTGCTGCTTTCTCCATGACCATATGTGGTTTCTCTTCTGGAATTAAAGAATCTACTACTGGAGTGAAATGGAGAGTAAGAAGATAGGTGTTGGAAGGCACACAGTGTATAATGTTTGTGCTGGGTAGAAGAAGAAAATAACTTGCAAAAAAAAAAAAAGTAGTCATTAGAGTCAATACAGAAAGGAACAGTTTAACAAATAGAGAAGGGGAAGCAACAAAAGGTCAGCGGTAGCTAATCAGCTGTTGTCAAGTCCCTGTCTGGAGGTTTTGCAGTTTAAAGGGCAAGTGAGATTATCTAGAGTTTCGATGACTTGAAACTTGTAATTTGTTGGAGTGTTTTATTTCAGTGCTTCATGAGACCGCTACTGTCCCAGGCACATGGCAGAAGCCCCCGCCCCAATTTCGATGCTTGGATGGAAGGTGGTTAGAGAAGCCCCCATTCACAGAGGAGAGAACCGAGGCTCCTAGCTTCATTTCACTAGTAAGGGGTCAAGGTGGGATTGTAACCCAGTCTGATTTGATTTTTTTAAATGATACTGTTTCTGCAGACGTATTAGTAAGTTTCCAGCGTCCCTTTATTATTAGTAAGTTTCCAGCGTCCCTTTATTCGTGGTGTATGTTGTATGAGGCAGGCCCAAGAGGCAGTTCTGTCGGGAGAAGTGGAGGTGTAGCTTCTTCTGCCTCACAGCATTGTTGGGTGTTCGCTGAGGTGACAGATGTGCATGCGCTGGTAAGTGACCAAACACTAAGCAGCCTGAAGAGGCAGTGCCGCTCCATTCTCCCACCCCGGTGTCCACACACGCGGGCGTCACTGCAGAAACCTAATAGCAACGATTCACACTGCTGTGGGTTGGGCACGGGGATAGCGGGACATGGCCCTCTGGAAGGCAGAGGTTGCCGTTTTGTTATGTATAACTCTGACATTTAGAAGGAGGAGCCAGAGGCCTGCGGGTCCTATCCACGGTGAGCAGAAGGAGCAGAATTAGATAAGGATGCGGGACTTGATAATCAGGGTTATTGCCATGTGACCTTGAGCAACATGGGCAATTTTTTTGTACTTCAGTTTCTTCATTGGAAAGTTGAAAGTGTTCATCCAAATCATTTCCAGAGTCCCAGCTCTGATTTCCCACAATCATCAATTTAAATGACATTGAACTCTGTGCATGTTTTGTTTCTTGTTTGATTTTTTTTTTCAAATAATGAACACTTATCCAGGATTTTAGCCTTGTAAGGAATACTACTCTCAAAGGTTTCAACTGTTGGCTCCTTTCACCGTTCCTGCCCCATGTCCCCAGAGGACCAACCCATATTTACACACTTTCTCCTTCAGCCTCTTTGTGTTGATAAAGATCTCTGTTAGCACATGCTTTATTCCTTTAAAAATCTGTGCTTCTGATATTTTTAATTAATTTTTGAAAGATTTTATTTGAGAGAGAGCACAAGCAGGGAGGAGAGGGAGAAGCAGATTCCCCTGGAGCCAAAGAAAAGCAGGTGCTTAATGGACTGAGCCCTCCAGGCACCCATGCTTCAGATTTTTTAATGTCATTTAAGAAGTGAAAGAGAACCCTACTGAGGAAATCATAGCCAGCGCCCGCTCTCCTGAAGCGACAACACAGGCGGGACTGTGTATTTTGGGATTTGAAGGGCCAGGTGCCCAGCCTAGATGTTGGGCAATAGCTTTGTTTCCCTTCATTCAGGTGATCCACTTCCGAACTTCAGATTTTTGAATGCAAAGTGTTGAAGGCTTTTCATCTGGATTGTTCCACAAGACAAGGAGCAGTAGGAATTTGGAAGAGGAATGAGGCCATTACTTGGCTGACTGATGTGAATGAGCAGCTATTCAGAGTTCTGATTGTTGGCTACAGTTGTGAAAGAATCATTTTCTGTCAGTTGCTGAGACAGTTAACTTCCTCCCAAATGCAGCCAGTGCTGTTATTAAAAGATAATGTATCATGCTGTTTAAAATGTAAGTCACTGCAGGGTTCATTTTAAATAGAAGCTTGAATGTCTTGGTCTACCTATGGAGGAGGAAGGAGGACAGAAATTTGAACAAATGACTGATTTCATACTTAGTTATACCATGACCTGTGTATGTTTGGAGATCTGACCTTGCTTTTTATATACAATTATATACAATGCAACTCCCTCCCCCTCCCCCGCTGAGTTTTCTAGATGATTGTTAACGAGGAACTGGAATTGAAGATCACATGCTTTGGGGAGGCTTGTTTCCTAATTAAGTCACTTCCTTAAGAGAAACCTCCAGTATCTTTGCCAGGGATATGTTCGCCATGTAAAAGCTAGCCTGAGAAATTAGGCAGCGTCGTTTCTTCCTTGAGAGGCGACCCTGGTCCAGGTCAATAAAATTCTGATGCTTGGCATGAAATAAAGCTTTGCTTAACTTTCGCTTTTGTATCAGCCTCATTCCTTTAAACACGGACCCTATTAGAAAATTATCAGTGTGTTGCTACTAACTTAGCTTTGGGTTTTATATAATTTTAAATAACTTGTGTTTGTATGTCATTTGAGGGTAAATGACAAATGGTCCTTTATGTGTGAAGAGTAGACGTAAGGAAGACATGAAATCTTTAAGCTGGATTTTAGATTATATTCTCTTTGAAATGCTATTTAAAATTTTTTTTTTTTGGTACTCGGTACTCTTTTCCTGATCATCTTTTTTATCTGGCAGAAGGTGAAGTATATTTAAAGCTCTTCTCAAAGCTTTGACTTATAAAGCACTTGAATTATAGAGGTGTTATTGCTAGGTGATGAAACTGTCCATAAGCAATGAAGTATATAGTAGTATTTACCTTTATCCCCTTATTTGGTTATGACCTTAGAAGATTCAGGTTAACAGCATTTCACTTTTCCTTTCAATTGACTAATAGACACAGAGCCCAGTAAGACTACAAAGACTACATTCATCAACAGATGAATAAAGAAGAGGTGGTGTGTGTGTGTGTGTGTGTGTGTGTGTGTGTGTGTGTGTGTGATGAATACTACTCTGCCATTAAAAAATGAAATCTTGCCATTTGCAATGACATGGATAGAACTAGAGGGTATTACGCTAAGCAAAATAAGTCAGAGACAATTACATGATTTTAGTCATTTCTGGAATTTAAGAAATGAAACAGATGAACATAGGGGAAGGGAGGGAAAAATAAAATAAGATGGAATCAGAGAGGGAGATAAACCATAAGAGGCTCTTAACTCTAGGGAAAAAACCGAGGGCTGCTGGAGGGGAGGTGGGGGGGTAACTGGGAATGGGCATCAAGGAAGGCACTCGATGGAGTGAGCATTGAGTGTTACATGCAGCTGATGAAACACTTAACTCTACCTCAATCTAAAAAAAAAAAAAATCAGTTTCACCTCTGTATATGCGCAACAAAGAAAATGAAATTTTTTGTTGACTAATTCATTTTTTTTTGTTTGCTGCTCAGTTTATTAAAAGACTTCTTAGACCAAATGACCATTACCAAACTTAATTTGAATGGCATGCGGTCTGTCCATTTCTATAAAGACTCTGTGAACCTTGTTCTTACTCTTCCTGTCTACCTTCCATGTCCCCAGCCAGGGTTCTCAGTGCACTTGATTTTGGAACACCCTCTTTAGGTTAGATAGACAGTAGAAGAAATAGCCTCTTTCCCCTGCATTTATTGCAGGAGAGAAGGTAAAGATGTTCCCTTTACCAGTGAATCTTCCCCCTAGGTAAACCCCTGGGAATAGAGATTTCCGTCTGAACCATTTGTAGTTTCCCTACAGTGCTAGTAACCTTCACTCATGGATGATGGAAACCTATCATGTATGTGAAGTGATACTTCGGCACCATGTGACTATCGTTTTGCTAATTATCTTTCACCTAAGGGTTTAGCATATGTTTATGATCTTTCCCAAACCAAATACATCATTGGGGATTGTCAATTGATTATTTTAATTGGCACTTCTATGTCCTGTATAGCTTTTATCTATAGAGAGGACTTTTCTTTAATAACTGGAGGTGAATTAGTGTTCTTCCAAGTACACACACACACACGCACACACACACAAAGGTCATCATTTAATTTATTTCCTTTAATTATCAATTTTCAGAATAAGTAGCTAGCATGATAGTCACTCCCAGTGGTAGTGAGTGTTTTTATTCCTTTAACCATCACTATAGATTTAGGGATTTGTTTCCTTTATGTAAAAATCTTTTTATTTTTGATGCTCAAACAATCTCAAATTTAGCCAGTGATAGTCCCTTCAGACATGCTCATGTGTCCTCCTGAACTGCCAGTTATCTTTGAGTGCTGCTTTGCTTTAATATTTTAAGATTTTCTTTATATTTATTGCCTATATCACAAATCTGAGGACTTAATAACATTGATACTTCAAAATCCTAATAACACATGAAACAGTTTCAAAATTTTAATACATTACTTCTGAGCAAATTTTAAGATTTTTCTGCAATATTTTTCTCCCATTATATCCCACAGTTGTTCAGAAGTCACTTGCAATAACCTATGTGATTAGATTACCAATTTAATATACTCTTAGAGTTTGTTTTCAACTATACAGGATGCACATTTTTTTCATTTTTGATTTAATTTTCAAAAGTCAAAGGTTTTTTTCTTTTTAAAAGATACACACACACACACCCAGAAAAGTCTCAGTTCCATTCCTTTCTTTACCTCTTCCTCTTACACATAACCCCTGTATGTATTGGTTTTTATTAGTTGCTAGTTTATTCTTTCAGTGTTTTTATTTGTGAATGTGTTCTTGTTTTCTCTTACAGAAAAGGCAGTATAATGGTGCTTTCTTCCATTTAATATATCCTGGAGGTCACAGTATGATACAGGTTTTTGTTTTGTTTTGTTTTAAAAGAGCAAAAACTTCTGTTTGTGAAATGTTGATAAAAATCCCTGCTTACCAGAAGTTTTCTGAGTTTTTAAAAGAATACTATGAAGGCTTAAAACTGTAAGTTATCAGTAAACCATTGAGTACAAAACGCATTAGATTTTTGAAGTATCTACAGCTTTAGAGTCTGGAGCGAATTAGAAAGGTGTTAGTTACTGTTCAGTGACCCTCTGAATTGCTATATGATTTTTTGTGAGGGGCTTTAGAGCAGCTGTTTACCAGTATCACTTTAGGATGAGAGCTAACGTCTGTTTGTGAGGAGGTGGATGCTGTCATAAGGTGTTTTTCCTTGATTATTCATAAAAACAAGCAGACAAGTGAAATACTTCTCTGGAAACTAGTATATTCAATCTCTGTGCATTTTATCATCTTAAAAGTTTCTCTGGGAGGGAAGAGTATTTTAGGACTTTGGATCCTTACCAGTGGCCACTCATAACCTCTTAATTACCAGATCTAGCAGACCCTTGAACTATTCCTGGCATCTGATACTTTGCTTTCTTAAATCCTCACCTCCTTGGCTTCGGTGATACTAGCAGAGCCCACATTTTCCTTTGGAGTCTGCCAACTTTTTCGCTGCCTTTCCCTACTGTGTAAGGTGTGCTGCAGTTAGACCTTGGAATCTGATGGGGATCTGAGTCTGGCTTTACCACTTGGGAACTGTGTTTGAACCTGACCTAGGCAGCTCTCTGGATTTAGTTTTTATCAAATGGGACAAATGATGTCTCTCCTATCTACCTTATCATTGGGAGGTTCAAATGAAATAATGTACAGTTAAATTATACAGTACTAATTAGTGTTACCTTAGTCTTTTTTTTCTTAATAAAAGTATCTTGTAGCTAATAATTTGGAATATAGATAATGTACAATTACCTTTGACATGAGAATAGTTGCCCTAGATGATAATTTACCTTCGATGTGTTAAACAGTCAAAATTCGCCTCTCCTCTCTATTGTAGCCACTTTCACAGTTGGGAACATGCCTCCTGTTCCCACCCACACCTCCTCTTAACCCATTCTCTTTTATTGCCCACCATTTCCTAACAGGAGTTTTAGGTGTGGTAGACACAACCACCACTCCTCAAGCTTCCTTCCCCTTAGCTGGTGATCCCTTCAAGCCTTGCCAGGACTCTCATTCTCAACTCCATCCTGGGGAGCCTTTCCCCACCCCGCCCCAGTCAAGCTCCTGTCACTCACAGTGACTGACCCCGCCCCCTCTCAAGTCCTTTTCCGAGTCCATGCCTCCCTGCCTCACTGGGATTCTCCTTTCCATTTCTAGAAGCCTCTTGAACTTCTCACTCTTAACAGGACTAGCCCGCACCAGTGGCTTGTCAACTAGGGGTATCCCATACTCTATTCGAGCTCACCTAGGTATGAGGGTGCCTCGTTCCCTCATCCAAGGGAATTCTAGTCCCTAGACAAGTCTCAGGGACTGGGTTTTACCTAAGGCAGTGCTACTCAGTGTCATCAGTAAACCAAAAGGGTCACTACCACTTGGAAGCTTTTCTCAGGTTTTACCTTCCATCTACTAAGTCAGAATCCCTGGGAGTGGGACTCAGAAGTCCGTGTTTTAAGAAGCTCTCCAGGTGAATCATATGCACACAGAAGTATGAGAACCATTATTAATAACAGAAGTTGGAATTCTAAATGTACCCCATAGAAAAAGGGTACATTTAGAACCCCATAGAAAAAGGGTCATAAATTACATTTGTAGTCATGCAGTATAGTACTTTACTAGGTTATAGTTTAGTAAAATTTCCAGGTAAGCTTGTAAATGGATCTGTTTTGGTCAAAATGTAGGTTAAGTTAATCAGTCATCTTATTCACAGACTTTTGTATTATAACCATTTAGAAATGCATTAGTAATTTAGAAAGTGTTTTGAAAATGTAAGGTGTAAGAATTTTTTTTACTACTTTTATCTACTGATTAATGCATGCTCTGTTTTTTTTGTTGTTTTTTTGTTTGTTTGTTTTTTAAATATTTATTTATTTGACAGAGAGATTACTAGGCAGAGAGGCAGGCAGAGAGAGGGGAGAAAGCAGGCTCCCTGCTGAGCAGAGAGCCTGATGCTGGGCCTCCATCCCAGGACCCTGAGATCATGACCTGAGCAGAAAGCAGAGGCTTTAACCCACTGAGCCCCCCAAGCGCCCAGTACCAAAAGAATATGTTGCAACCAGCTTATAGACATAGGCAATTTAGAAACACAATGAAATGGAAATTACCCTTACGTACCTTTTTATGAAGAAAAATTCTTCCTCCTGATTTCCTTCCTCATGCTCCTGGTTCTGCTATTAAAATTCATTCTAGCCACTTAGACCTATTTCTTGCTATAGCTAGGATTCTGGAACAATGAGATCTATTTTAATCTCTAGATTGAAATGCAGTAGGGAAGGTCATCAGTTAACCTCATTTTGAATCTGTGGAATTTCCAACAATTTGAGACTTAAATAAGTCCCTCTGTATTTCAGGCTCATGGTTGGATGTAGTGATTAGCTCTTAGTTGCTAAATTTCTAATAATGGAATATTCCACTCTCCCCTGATGGTAAGCTTCAGAAACAGTTCTCTACATTAGTTTAGCATTTATTCATAGTATACAGTTAAAAAAAATCTTCCCTGAGGTACCTGGGTGGCTCAGTCTTTAAGCGTCTGCCTTCGGCTCACATCATGATCCCAGAGTTCAGGGATCAAGCCCTGCATGGGGCTCCCTACTTGGTGAGAAGCCTCCTTCTCCCTCTCTCACTCCCCCTGCATGTGTTCCCTCTCTAGCTGTGTTTCTGTCTGTAAAATAAATAAATAAAATCTTAAAAAAATAAAATTTTCCCAACAATTTGGATTGGCTCAATTCATAAGTTTAGGATATTCAGGTGCTGAATGACCAGTGGCTCTCCTAAGTGTATCTCAGTGCCTATTTGTGGTCATAATAGTCAAAATTTTGCAACCTTAAAAACAATAGTTTCTCTTTTACTTCTTAGGACAGGTACCTAGAGATTCTTGAGCTGTCATAAGACTTTTAATCTCAAGTTACTATTTCTCTCCTAAAGTCAACTGACCTTTCATTCTGTAGATATTTGCCTGCTTTGTATCAGACACTGTGCTAGTCTCTGAGAACACAAAATCAAATAACATTCTACTTCTGCCTCTATGGTACTTATTACTAAACCTCCTCTTGTCTGACAAATGCCCCCTTGTCCTTCAACACTCATTTTAACCACCATATCAATCTAAGGCTGCTTGACAAGCACTTCTTCACTATAATTCTTAAACAGCATAATGTAACTCTCTAGTAATAGTACTAGAGAGTTTGTATGAGACTTGGGTTTCGTTAGACTTCTTAACTTTTAATGGACAGCCACCTAATGGGAATTTATTGTAGGATATTGGGGTTACTGAGATATTCTAAGGATTGGAGTCTCAGGAACAGCTGGAACTAGGGACTCAAATTCCACTGAGATTCTCTCTATATAATCTACATTCTTGGATTACTTATTTATTAGGGAGAGGGAGAGAGACAAATACAATGAGCATGAGAAAGAACATAACCCAGAGGAGGGAGAGAATCTCAGGCAGACCCTATGTTGAGCACACAGCCTGAGGGTGGGCGGGGGCGTGGCCCTCAATCCCAGAACCATGTCCAGAGCATCCCCAGAAACCAACGGATGCTCACCTGACTGAGCCACCCAGGTGCCCTGTAGTCTGTATTCTTACATGATCAATTTCATTTCTCTTTTGTCTCTCTTCTTGCTCTCTCCCTCACCTTTTCATCTTTCATTTTCTATGGAAGATTCCTTATTGGCTCAACTAGCCTCACGTGGATAGCCCTGGACCAATCAGCTGTGGACAAGTGTAACTGTATGAGTGGATTAGAGGAGGGTAGGAGGGAAGGACAATGTCCAGAAGAAAGAGGGTCTGTCTCTGCTAGATCTTTGCAAAGCATTTTACATTCATTCATATTCTTAATTCACACAGTAGCCCAATTTTATAGCCAAAGAAACTGAGTTTTAGAAAGGTCAATTAACTTGCCCAAGTCACACAGCTAGTAAATGGCAGAGTTAGGAAAACAGTCCACCTTTCTGATAATTTCCAGGAGTTTAACGACTGAACTACTTAGTGGTTACATTATACTGTTTAAGAACTATAGTGAAGAAGTGCTTGTCAAACAGCCTTAGATTAATATGGTAGTTAAAATGAGTGTTGAAGGACAAGGGGGCATTTGTCAGACAAGAGGAGGTTTAGATCATTCCAGGCAGAGGGAGGCGTATGTCGAGATTGTGGTGTGCAGCAACGCTGCTTTCTGTAAACCAGTGGCTGTTTTTTATGGCCAAGAATAAGGAGGGGTAACGGGAGCAGATGAGAAAGGAGGATGGGGCTATGCACAAGGGTCAAATACTGAAGACCCATGTGTGGCAAGCTAAGGAGTTTACATTTTCCCCTAAAATCTTCAGAGTCCATTTGAAGGAATTGGAACATGAGGGAGACATGGCCATATTCATGGCTGAGAAAGGGCAGTGTGGCCATGCTGTACAGGATTTATTAGTGAGGAGGGGACAACCAGTTAGGAGGCTTTTGTAATGTAACTTGGCCTAAACTAAGTACTAGTTATGACATTCAGGCTGAGTGAGGGGCCAGCTGTTGGCGAGAGTATGCTCAGAAGCTAGAACACGGCTGTTCCTTGGAATTCTTGGTCCACTAAGGTGGAAGGAGGATCACCTTTGAAATGGTGGTAGACAGCAGAAGGAAAGTGAAAATAAGTGCTGGTTTGGGCAATCTGCATGTGTGCAATATGCAAATGCAGAGATCCCAGAGGCATTCAGAAATACTGGTAGGCTCCAAAGATCTGTGCTGTAGATAGGAATATGGCAGTGCTTAGTGTTTGAGTCTTAAATGAAGCCTTGGGAATAGAGCTGCTCGCCCAGAGAAAATTTGGTAGGAAGAAAAGCCAAATGGGAGCGCCAGGGCACAGCAACATTTGAGGCTCATTTGCACACTCCTACATTAAAGGGCTAGCAGGGGATAGGAAGTTTGAGTTAATCAAATTTCTGCTGCCCATCTGGCTACAGACTAGCCATATGTCAAATATGGTTTACCAGGTATCACAGGATTGTCTTAGATAAGGACCACTCTAAAGCTATGTTCCATAATAGGTTAATTTTAGCTCTGGAAGCAGGTTAGATTTTATATTAACTGGAGTTGGAGGTGGGGACCGATAGAAACTCAACAGTTGGAAAAGAAGCCTTAGAATGTTCTCTTTCAGTGCAGAGATCCTGAACGGTGGTCAGCCAGCTTTTGGATATTTCCAGTGAGGGGAATTGCTGCTTTCTGACGTAACTCACCGTGTGGGTATGTAGCTTTACACTAATGACTTCAGAATTGTCTTTGTACTACTTCCAAGTCCCCCTTTGACCTGTGGAGTTTTGCTCCTGCACAGCAGGCTGTGTTGAGAGAGCTCCATCCTGGCCTGTCAAGGCCCCCTGGGTCAGGCTGCAGTGTTAATAGAGCATTACTATGAGCAGGTACTTGGTTCAAAAACAGAGACCTGCAGTGGAGTTAAGATTCCACCTAGAGATGCATGAGGTTCTCTTTTATCAGGCCCTTGGTTGCAGATGTTTGGGGCTCACTTTACATGTCCTGCTCTCAAGTTCATTAGAACTTATATGGACGCCTGGGTGGCTCAGTTGGTTGGGCGACTGCCTTTGGCTCAGGTCATGATCCCGGAGACCCGGGATCGAGTCCCACATCGGGCTCCCTGCTCGGCGGGAAGCCTGCTTCTCCCTCTCTCAGTCCCTCTGCTTGTGTTCCCTCTCTGGCTGTGTTTCTCTCTGTCAGTAAATAAATAAAATCTTTAAAAAAAAAAAAGAACTTATAATTATATAATTTTTCTTTGAAACATGGAGTTATTTTCCTTGAAGCCAGTTGATGGGAAGCCCCAATAAAAATATTTTAAGCTTTAAGAAACAAATAGGCAGGCTTAGAATTCACTTGTTCTTCTAGTGACCCCGCATGGGTTGTTACGGAGAAAATAAGTTCATTTGTTCATTCAGCTAACAGCTACTGAGGGCCTACTCCCTGCTATGTAACTTGAGATGGGGGAAAACAACTAAAATCAATACATGGCATTATGGAGCCTACCTCTCTGACTGACTGAAATATGTTGGTAGCCCACTTTGTCCTTTTTATTTAAGAGGATACTGGGCATCCAGTTGAATAGTTTACGTCCTTGCCAGTGCATCTGTCTCCTTCAAGGCCATGACAAAGTCTCCTGGTACTTTCTAGAGAGCTTTTTGAGGGTGGACAGATCAGTTTGCCTAAAATGAAATCCCTGTTGGCTCCCCTGTGGCCTCAAGGTTTAAATGTTTTTTCCCCTGGTAAATTAGGGAGGCTTGAAAAGATAATGGATTTGCCCTGGATCTAAGCCCGAAGGTAAAGTTTGACCAGACAACAACCAGCTTTCAAAGGCTACTCTTTGTATTCAGGTTTTAATCTGGAAACAAAACGGACTTTCTGTACAAATTAGGCTGAAGATTTTCCAAAGCAGATTATTTTCAGTGAAATTAAGGTGTTGTGTGTTTGTGTGCGCGCGCGCGCGTGTTTTAACTGACTTAAGTAATGATTGGGAAATTAATTGTTGCTGTTAATGTGCATTCTGTACTTGCCTGGAAAAGGTATATTGGCATGCTGAAACCCTGGGACATGTGACAGTTCCTTCTTGCAATACCTGTGTTCTATTTATAGGCTGTTGTGCAACTAATTACAAGAGCTTCATTTGTGTGAACACAATACATCATTTAAAACCTCAGTTGCTAGGAGAAAATGCCGGAACAGCTTATCTAGGATGTTTAACTGAATTGTTTTGCATAGGATATTATTGATGGAGCCAATGAAATAAGGATAATGACACCACCTTTCTCATGTGTAGGGTTACAAGTATTAACTAAGTTGTTAAGTGTAAAGCTGCTGAACAGCTGTTTTCTGACAGTCACAACAACCTTCCTGAGAGGAAGGTAGTGGTCATTGTCCCCAACTTACTGATGATAAGTTGAGGCACAGAAAGAGAAAGTGAAAGTCACACAGGTACTTGGTGGCTGATCTAGTGTTCAAACCTGGGCAGTCTGGTTCCAGAGTCTCTCTGCTCTTAACTACCTCTATCTAGCAGATAGAAACCTGCTCCTCTTGGCATTTCCTGCCCTGTTGTGTGTTGAGGCAGCTCCATCTGTATATTTGAGGATAGGTGGATGAGTGGCCTTCCCCTTTCACAAAAGAGCACATGTTTTAAAGATCTTTTCTAAAACCAGGACTCAGAATTCTCAAGTTAGAGTTTCATCCTTCTTACCACCAAACAATCCTCTTCTGTATTATTCTTATGTTGCCTTAAGGTTAAAAAGGAATGTGTGGGAGCTCTGGATTGTCCAGACTGTTATCCCAGAACAAGGGAAAAATCAAGATTGTATCAAGTTTTTAATCAGCTACTGATTAAAGAGGTGTGTGTGTGTGTGTGTGTGTGTGTGTGTGTGTGTGTGGTTTTTTTTTTTTTATGTCTGTTGAGATTAGAGTATTTTATCTTTTGGTTTCATTTTGTCAATTTCAGCTCTTTTGAAATTCACATTTTTAAGTTTGAGATTGACTTTCATTTTGTTTGGATAAAAATGCATTTCGCTGACATTGGTGATAGTTCTGATATATCTGGTAAATAAAAAAGGAAACCTTATATTTAGAAATAGTGGCTTCAAGCACATTGCCTTTTTTTTTCCCCTTTAATTGCCAACAAAAACTTCTGCAAGTAATGTTTTCTAAACTGGCTTGAATTTAGTGCAAAATCTCTAAACCTGATGTCCGTTTTGGGTAGGTTTTATTTTCCTTTCACTTGCCCCCAACTGAGCAGCACTGTGGCCTTGAATGGGAATTGCTCCAGCATCTGACAGAGCGCAGACTTCCTTATTTAAATGCGGAAGCTGGACTTTGGTGATATTAATGGTTTTGCCAAAATATCTGGTGAATAATTGAAAGGAAATGCCCAACAACAGCTTTCTGGTTTTTATCTTTGCTTTGTTAAAAGTTCATTTCGAGGGGCACCTGGGTGGCTCAGTTGGTTGGGCGACTGCCTTCGGCTCAGGTCATGATCCCGGAGACCCGGGATCGAGTCCCGCATCGGGCTCCCTGCTCGGCGGGGAGCCTGCTTCTCCCTCTCTCACTCCCCCTGCTTGTGTTCCCTCTCTGGCTGTGTTTCTCTCTGTCAAATAAATAAAATCTTAAAAAAAATAAATAAATAAAAGTTCATTTCGAAACAGCCAATATGAAGGGGAAAAAAAACACTGATATGTATGTGGGGAGATCTGTGTTACAATGCTATAGCTTCTTTTGAGCTTGAGTGTTTGTTCTTTAATCTTTGGTTAATTAGTTATATTGGTGAGAAGGTAATGATGGCCCCCAAATGCTAGCAGCAAAATATATCCAAAGTTAATGTTACTAATAATACCAAGATGCACATTAAATTCTATACAAATTGATAGCTCTCTTCTCCGCTTCACATCTGTATTACATGTAATAATACAAAATTGTCGTTATTTGACTGATTTTTTGACTTATAGCAGTTTTAGACCATTCTAAATAGTTGAATAGTTAATTAGGTTCAGGAGGCAGCATTTTCTATAAAGATATAAACAGTAAATACTATATATAGGCTTTGCAGGCAGTCTCTGTTAAACCTATGAACTGCCGCTGTCCCAGGAAAGCCATGATTAAAAATATATGGCTGAATGAACATGGATGTATTCCAGTAAAACAGTAAAACAACTGACACTGAAATTTGAACTTCATATAATTTTCACAGGTCACAAAGTATTCTTTTGATTTTTTTTTCCCCCTCCTCACATACGTAAAAATGTAAAAGCCATTCTTGGGATCCATACAAAACAAGCAGTGGCCCAGGTTTGGCCCACGAGCCATAGTTTGTGGACCTTTGGTTAAGTCAGTGTGGGCTACTACCACTGCCTTTATAATTCTGGTATCAAGAATTTTCTGGGGCGCCTGGGTGGCTCAGTTGGTTAAGCCACTGCCTTCAGCTCAGGTCATGATCCTGGAGTTCCAGGATTGAGTCCCGCATCGGGCTCCCAGCTCCATGGGGAGTCTGCTTCTCCCCCTGATCTTCTCCCCTCTCATGCTCTCACTCACTCACTCTCTCTCAATAAATAAATAATTAAAAAAAAAAAAAGAATTTTCTGTTCACTGACCTTAAAGCAATTTCATTATCTCCTCCTCCAGCACTCCCCACCCCCAAGTCTTATTTCAGCTTCTCCTCTCCGTTCATAATCGGTATACCTCGTCTGCTCATCTGTCGGTGGAAACCTGAGAGTCCTCCTCTTTGCTCCTTTCTCCCCCGTGACCTGTGTCCAACAGGTCTTTCTGGAATTCTGAAACCCTCACTTCTACCCAGCGCCAGTGCTTGAGTCATGACCTCTTGGTCACCTAGACTATTGTCAGAGACCCCAGTTGATCACTTTGCCTGTGTCATTTATTTTAAACCATCTTAGATCTTCCCATGGGTCATAAACTCTGTAGGATAAAGTTCCAAAGAATTTCAGGGTCTGGTTCTGATGTAGCTCCCTCTGCCAACCTATACTCTGGCCATACCTAAATGCTCTTTATGATCACAGGCTGTTCCTCTTCCTGGAGAGCCTTTCCTTGTCTTTTCTCTGATGGTTGATTTTTCTCCTTCATTCCGTCAGGCTGAGCTCAGATGCCACCTCCCTCGTGATACTTTACCTGACTCTTTGGCTGCAGAGAGCACCAGCTCCCTTGTAACACACACCTGGAGTATGACATCAGTCTGAGCAAACTGTACTTGTCAGGAGGTCTCCCAGCTACAGATCACCATGGGCTTCTTGCATTCTACTCTTCTTGGTTCAGCCCCCTGTGGGTACACAGTAAATATTTTTAAAACTTTCAACCAGTATACTATGTATCTAATAATTTTCTTGATTTACTTATGAAGTCACGGAGATCTGGATTGCAGAACCGAACGCCTTGAGGACAGGCTGGTCACTTCGGTGGCAAGAGTTGACGGAGTGAGGTCTGAAGTCTAGGGAAGGAATGTCCTACCTCTGATTGTCCTCACAGGAGACTGAGACATTTGTATAACCTAATGTACTGTTTTTCAAGAGGAATAGGAAAATGAAGACTTTAATGTAAATATCCCCATTTTTCAATATCGGCAACTAGTTCGCTTTTTTTAAAGAATTTATTTGAGGGTGCCTGGATGGCTCAGTTGGTTAAGCAACTGCCTTCAGCTCAGGTCATGATCCCGGAGACCTGGGATCGAGCCCCATATCAGGCTCCATGCTCAGCAGGAAGTTTGCTTCTCCCTCTCTCACTCCCTCTGCTTGTGTTCCCTCTCTAGCTGTGTTTCTCTCTGTCAAATAAATAAATAAAATCTGTAAAAAAAATAAATAAATAAAATAAAAAGAATTTATTTGATAGAGAGAGAGAGAGAGAGTGCACTCAAGAGAGAGCATGAGCAGGGGGAGGGGCAGAGGGAGAGGGAGAAGCTGGCCTCCTGCTGAGCAGGGAGCCCAATGCGGGCTCCATCCCCATGACCATGACCTGAGCCGAAGGCAGATGCTTAACCTACTGAGCCACCCAGGCGTTCCCTACGAGTTCACTTTTTAAAAAACACTTTCAAGGCAAAAATGTAAAAATAGTAACCTCTCTGGGGGCTGAATGTGGCTCTTGAGATCCCAGTTAGCATCCCTTGATTGGTCACATGCCTTCTTGACAGACAAGGCCTGGGAAGCAGAGGTGTGAGGTTGCCTGCTGTTGAAGACGTGCCTGTGTGTGCTCTTTTCCCACCTGTGTTTATCTTCCTTCTTGACCACCTGCCTCCTGCATGCGTTGGTACTTAGTTACCTTCCAAACGGGGAGAGCCTCACACCCCCCAGAAAATTCCACTTCCTGATACCCTTTTTCCTCCCTGCCTGGTAACACCTGACTGACTGTGAACTGAATGAGCTGGGATGACTTCCTCTTCTCCCTCCTACCCCGAGGTGGCCGAAACTGTTGGGAGATGCTCTTATTCTCGATGGATGTTCTGGGTGTTTTTGCTGATGGCTGTTATCAAAGGCTGAGCTTCCTGGTCAAGTCATGGTTTTCTACTGTACCAAGAATGAGAGGTGATTAATTCCCTTGGAGGTAGGAATGAAGTTGTCCGTATATCCCAGCTTATTTGGGAGGTCAGTAACCACTTCAGAGAGTCACATGAAACATTGCCTAGGAGGTTACTTAGAAAAGAGAATTTTAATAATCAGTAGTTGTATTTGGTTTTCCATAAATGATTCATTTCCATTCCCTCCCCCTACAGCGTTTTGTTGTCTGCTTCTCAATTATATATGAATCAGCAGTCTTACTTCACCTGATGGCCTTTGTGAATTACTTCCTTAGCCAGTGTAGTTACTGCCTGCTTAGCAGGAGTAACACTTAGTGTAAACTTTATAGCCTAAACTGTTAAGGCCTTTATTTCTTTTAAAAACAAAGCAACATAATAATAACAACCAAAACGACCAAGCCACGTTCTGTATTTGATCTTATTCTGTGGGACCTGTGACCAGAGCTTTTGAGTCCAGGAGCCTGGGGGTTCCAGAAATGGCACCTGTGGGCAGGTCTGGATGGGAATCCGGAAACAGCATGGTCATGACTCTCTGAGTGCTTTCCTGGTACAGAATGCTGTTGTGTGTGGCTTCACTGTTGCCACAATTTTGAGAAGAGGGCTCAAAGGAGCAGATGGTCCTTGCTCAAGGTCCCTGTCATCAAGTGTCCTGGGATGCCGCTTGAAGACTCTGGATGCGTGGAGGCGCCACGTGTCCTGGAGGCAGGCAGGCGCATACTAATGGGGGGGGGGGGAAATCTCCTCAGATTTTCACAACTGCATAACGTCCCTTGGGCCCAACCAAAGGAAGAGCTAGCTTTGTGTTAGATATAATATTAATAAATAATATATCCTGAGTGCTCACTGGGTACCAGATGCTGTTAAGTACTTTCCATGCTGGGGTATTTAATTTCATGCTCTGCTGTGATTGGAGAGGACTACTATCCCCATTTTAAAGAGAGAAACTAACTTGCCCAAGAACACACAGCTGGGACTAGTAATTAGCGGAGACCAGGTTTGGACTAGGTCTCTCCAACCATTGTCCCTGTTGTGTCCCTGTCTCAGGAATGAATGATCAGAGAGGAGATCAGTGAGGAAGGAGTTGACAGCCATGACATATTAGCACAGTAAGTGATGCCTGGAATCCTTCAAAGAAAATATCAGCTGGGTCTCTCCTCTGTTGACTGTCTTTGTAAATCCTTTTGAGAATGGTTCCATTGCCCATTTTGGGGGCATGTGTCCTCAAGACTTGAGTATACTTGAGAGTACTTACTTGTCTGAATTTAATAATAGGGACTTGTTGTCTGTGTCATATTTTTGGAGAAGTGTCCTTATAGCCAAGATTTGAGCAGATGATAAGGCAGATAACTTGATAATTTAAGAGCTGCAATTAAAAACAGGACTTTACTGCTGAGATTCAGTTGAGTTTTTAAAAATTTGTGACTAGAGTATTTCACAAACAGAAAGAAAGAAAACAGGTCTCTTAAGCATATACATACATATGACAGCAACACAGAATGAATCATTTGCTCCTTTTAAATGACTTTTGCTATCACTGTGGTCTCAAGGTCACCTTCATGCTGGTACTCAGGTCATAGTTTCAAGCTGTCTGGTACATACATAAGATTTATGACTTCCAAGTCTTTCAGATTCTGTGTGTACCTGTTTTTATAAGGGGGAGAAATCTAGTTGTTTTGGTACAATTGAAGGTAGACAAGTGAATTTAACTTGATCATGTGACTCTCTCCCAGGCACAGCAGTCTTCTCAGAGATGAAAGAACTGGATGTAAACTCTTCTAATTGAGGAGACAAGCATTCTTCCCATTCATCCTCCAACAATTCTCCCCCCTGAGTTTTAATCCTAACTTCAAATTTTTCTAGTTCTTGATAGATGACCAGAAATCCCCCCTCACCAATACACATGTAACTTAGCAATTCTTAGAATTTAATCTACAAAGTACTGCTCAAGAACTGAAGTTTGGGGGTGCCTGGGTGGCTCAGTCATTAAGCATCTGCCTTCAGCTCGGGTCATGATCCTGGGGTCCCAGGATTGAGCCCTGCATCAGGCTCTCTGCTCAGCGGGAAGCCTGCTTCTCCCTCTTTCACTACCTCTCCTTGTGTTCCCTCTCTCGCTGTATCTCTCTCTGTCAAATAAATAAATAAATCTTAAAACAAAAAGAAAAAAGAACAGAGGTTTGTAGAAGTGGTTGCCATCCACTAGCGGTGATTTAACCTTTGAAAAGAACAATGGTGGTAGCTAACTCACAGAGTGGACAGGAGGCTTAAATAAGTTAATTACTACATGTAAGAGCTAACAGTTCCTAGCACGTAGTTCATTCTCAACAAATGTGAGAGACTATTATTCTTCCACATCTCGCAAATAGCAGAGTTGATTTCTGTTTTTTGTTCACTCACTCAACATTTGTTGAGCACCTGCTGTGTGCTGTTTTCTGGGGAGAGAGCCCATGTTCTTAATTTCTATGCTCATTGCGTCCAGTTCAAGTCCAAGGAAGCTAGTTTCCCTCTTTGTAGGCAATTGGAAAATAATGTCACTAAAGATAGGGCAGTTCATGGTCCACCAGCATTTTGTTTTTAAGTCTTCAAAATAAGCTTCTGGCTAAGATAAAGAATGCACATCTTAAAGTCATTCCTCTTGATCTCAAGAGAGTGCTGACTTCATGCTGGAGCTGAAGATAAGAAGAGTGTAGCTACTGGTGCAGCTGCTTAGATTAAATAAAATTATTGAATCTATTAATAGCGTGATGCTCCTTTGCTCAGGGAAGCAAAGTGTTTCTCAGTTTACTTTAGAGGAATTGAGAGTTTCATGTACATTTTACAAACAGATCATTTGCCTTTGAAGAACAAAATGAAATATTTAAGTTGATAGAGGCCAAGCTTTTTAAAGCCAAAGTACTTTCAGAAGAACCAGGTCATGGTGAGTGTGGGTGGCTCAGTCGTTAAGTGTCTGCCTTCAGCTCAGGTCATGATCCCAGAGTCCCTGGATCCTGCCCCACATCGGGCTCCCTGCTCGGCAGGAAGCCTGCTTCTCCCTCTCTTACTCCCCCTGCTTGTGTTCCTTCTCTAGCTGTGTTTCTCTCTGTCAAATAAATAAATAAAATCTTCTTAAAAAAAGAAGAAGAAGAAGAAACTGGTCTTTCTACCAAAGCTAGAGTGAGGAATTTAAAATATGAACTATGGGACGAGAATTGTGTGTGGGTTTTTTTTTTAAAGGCAATGGCTTTAAATTAATGTGACTTTAACATCTGAATAATAATCAGATATCTGACCAAACAGGCTTCCCGGCTTGTGGGGCTGCTATCTTCCATCAGGGCAGCATTTCTGACTGTTCGGTATTTCATTAGTGTCACCCGCAAGCTGTATTCAACCTGAAATGACAAAGTAAGGCTCCCAGTGATCTGTCACAGTTCTCTGGCTTTGATGAGTCATTGCAGTACAGCACTCTGAAACAAGTGTTGGTAAGAACAGATACACAATAGGAAAATAAAACAACTGAGAGCCGAAGCAGAAATTGCTGGGAACTCAGAAGTATGTTCGTGGCTCTGCTGTACTTAGCTGCATGATTCTGTGCATAGCAGAGCCCTCCAGGGCCCCAAGCTGCTTGTGCATAAGAGAAAGTTTCTAAGGTTTCTTGCTGAAGTTAAGTCAACTTTGGAGTTCAATGTCCACTGAGAGGGAGAGGAGGTAAAGCCCCTTTAGGTGACCATGATTCAGGATCTATGTAATTATAGTGGCTTTGTTGACTGGTGGAAAACGGCAGGGGTGGAGGAGTCAGCCTGGCATGTAGCTGCTGGAGACCAGTGATGCTTTTTTTATTACAAAAAGACTTGACTACAGCCCAAGTTTAGGTGCCATTGGTTGGGGTGATACCAAGTTCTGGAAATAGCAGCTGGGATATTGTACAGAGGACAGAATGGAGGGGATGGTTGTCATGAATTGGTTTTCCCAGCCAAACCTACACTTCCGCTTTCCGTAGGGAAGTCATTCATGGGAGAGGCATGGGGAGGGTATCATCCCCAGCCAGCCAGCGCCCGCCCCTCACAGGTGGCTTGGGAAGTGGCTGCCAGTGACTGAGAAGAGGCAGGTGGTACTTCAAACATCCCTCCTCTGCCTGAAGCAGGAAGGACGCTCCAGACAAATGCATGTTCTATGCCAGCTGCAAACCACAGGACCAAACGTGGGCTTGTCTCAAGACAGGCAGATCGGAACCATCCATCCCTCCTCTTCCTCCTGGGAAGTTCAGCTTGGCCCAGCACAGATGGAGCAAGGCCCCATGTATAATGGGAAGAGATTGGTTTTGGACGGGGGTGCATCCTAGCTGCACCCCTGCCTGGCTGTGAAACCTGGACTTTAGCCCAGGTGGTGAGTGTGGTAGTATTAATGGTCTCCATGCACACACGGTGACTTAAACCATAGGAAATTACATTTTAACATAAACCATATGGAAATATCTCCTCCTGGAAGAAGAGAGTGAAGTGAAAGTGGGGCAGAAAACTAGGCCTGATCTCTCCCAGCCCCATCCCTCCATCAGCAAGAGTGTGTCAGCAACAAGAGGCAGATTTGACCTCACAGAGGTCACAAGGATCCCCACCCACCTCCCTGCACAGGCCCCCAGGACAATCAAAGTCAGTAGGCAGCAATCTACTTTTAAGAAATCTTACACAGAAGTGTAGTACATAAAATGAGTAAAAGTAGGCTTTTGTGTATAAACATAGGTTTACATTGAAATTTATAATAAACCCTGGAAGGATTATGGAGCAGTTTTGATTAACCCAAGAATTTGAAATAATGGGGATAATACATGACAGTTGTGGTCTTTTTCATAGAACATATATAGATAAGCAATTGCAAATGATATGTTTAAAAAAAATTTCTCCTCCCAATCAAGTGGTAACAAAGAGAAAAGAGAGAAGGCATATTATGCCAAAGCTGCCAAAATATATAGGCCATGAACGTGTAACAGATGGGAACGAACTTCTAAATTAATTGCGTTTTTCTCCAAATGTTCTACATTTAAAAAATAAATTTAAAGTAAATATTAAGGGGCACCACGGTGGTTCAGTGGGTTAAGCATCAGCCTTCAGCTCAGGTTCAGGTCATGATCTCCAAGTCCTGGGATTGGCACTACCCCCACATCCCCAGGGCTCCCTGCCTCAGCGGGGAGTCTGCTGCTCCTTTTCCCTCCGCCCCTCCCCCCCTGGGCTCGTGGGCACCGCCCCCCCCCCCGTTCACTCTCTGTCAAATGAATAAATAAAATCTTAAAAAAAATATGAAGTAAATATTAAAACATCTGAAAAATGTCCAGACATTCCCAACATTTGACAGAAGGATGCTCGAAATACCTTTAGATCTTAGAGCACCCGGATCCCATTTGCTGTTTCCTGTTCAGTTGTGGTGAGTGTGCACTGGCTTATGGAAATATACACAGTTTTCAATACTGAGAGCCATTTGATATTAAAAAAATGGTTAAATTTGGGTAGGGTCTGCATTTTGATTAGCAGTAGTTCATCAGCGTCAGTTGCTTGTTGTGATATTCTGCTGTAAGGATGTCAATACAGTTGGGGGAAGGGTGCATGAAATGCTCTATACTTTTGCAGTTTACTCTGAGTCTATATTTCAGCATTCAAAAGTAAAAAAAAAATTATTTGAAAAGGATTATCTTCTACTTAGGAGGCAGTAGAACCAATGTGATGGAGTGGTATACACTTCACATCTACAGGATGGATTTCCAGATTTCCAGCCATCTCACCTATAAAAAAACCCAAACCAAACCAAAACAAAAACTCTTTTCCTTCCTTGCCACTGAGTTCTGTTCCCCACCCCTCCACATTCATTCCGTCACCTACTGTGACACTGTTGAAGTTTTGAAAAGAAAACACAGCCAATGGCAAATTATGGAGAGCTCTCTCTTTTGGGAAATCTAATTTGGCTGCTAATTAATTACTAAATAAGAAAATGATGCTGAAACCCAAGAGTTCACCTGTAGTCACCTGATGCCGAAAAAGTGGATGAATAATGTGGCATATTCTTTTAATGCATTTCTGTGCTTAAAATACTTAGTAATTAGGCCAAAGCATTATCAAGATGCTGTAATATTATATGGTCTCATGTCCAAATCAGAGGGCCCTATAGCCTAATGGAATGGTGCAGTATGATGAATATCATTCTGTAGGAGAAAAAATGAAGGATTAAAGATAATTTAAAAAGAATACACCTTTGACGCACTCTCTGTGAGTAAAGTAAGAGTTGACACGGCGGTAGTGAAATGTGGTTCTCTGTTCCCTTGCATTTTACAGTGTACTGTAAATTACTGCACTGCCTTGTTGTTTGATAAGATAGATGGTGGGTTTTGCTCTCTATCACTTGGAGAAATGCAACAGAATCCCCCCTGGCCTACCCACCGATTTTCCTGGTAATTGCCAAAAGAGTGATTTTTCTCCTGTGTTTTGACCAAAATGGATTGGTGGGGTTGCTCACAGCTGTCAGACACCTGGGAAGGCGAGCTGGGCTCGAAATAGTGCTTGAGGAAGTGTTTTAATGTGTGCTATATAATTCCATGAAAAATTAGTTGACTCGGGAACATAAAATACCAAGACCGCAGGGTCCTATGCACTAGGTAGGGCCTTAGTTTCCTGCCAGATGTGGAGACTGCCAAGGCTGACCCTTGGGACTGGGCTCTGAGCTTTCCCGAAATCACCAGCTGACCACTCTTCTGGCTTCTTCTGCAGGGTTATCAATGCCGGAAAGAGCACACATAATGAAGACCAAGCCAGCTGTGAGGTCCTCACTGTGAAGAAGAAAGCAGGGGCCATTACCTCAACCCCGAACAGGAACTCGGCTAAGAGACGGTCCTCCCTTCCCAATGGGGAGGGGCTGCAACTGAAGGAGAACTCGGTAAGACCCTCCCTCGCCCCGAGTTCTCAGGTGAGAGGCACTTGGGCACCCTGATCCCGCTGTGAGGTGCTAGAGCTGAATCCCATCTGTGATGGGAGAGAGAAAAGCAATGCCCTCAGAGTTAGCGAGCGGCCGGTCTGTACTCAGGATATCACACAAAGCTGGAGGTGACCCATTCTGGAAGAACTGGTGTTTGTTAGGTTCTTGACGCTTGGAGTAAATAAAACACCCACATCCTAGGTAGGTTTTATTGAGATACAGTATGTATGTTGTTTGGCGGTTGTAAAGGAGCCACTTTAAGGTCTTTATGAAGGAGATGGTCTCCAGAAGCCTCTCCTCAGGGGTAGAGGGAACTCTAGCCATTGGCTTACAGCCCTGCCCCCGCCCCTCCTCCAGCCCCGCCCCCTTCCTCCTCAGGCCTGTCAGAGTTGTCCGGCTCATGAGGCCCTTCCCGGTTAGTCCCTGCCTCAGTTGGCCCAAAACCCTTGCCTCCCGTGGGGCAGCACTGCAGACCCAATGTCTTGTTGACAAACCACAAAGCGTTTCTCCTCTCTTGGGTTTCTGGAGAAGAAAGCAGACAGCCGCAGAAGGTTCTGAAGAAGCTCTCAGAAAAATAAAGGGAATAATCGGTCCTTTGTCCACCAGCGGATTATTTAACTTACAGAAAAGAAACATTGAATGAGATGATCCAAATGTGACTTTTTATTCTAGTAATTTTGTGGCTATTTCTGTATATTCATTTTTATAGAATTGTAAAGGATCCAAGAATCTTTTCTTAGTGTAAGAAAAAGTATCTTATTGCATTTTTGCACAGGGAATCAGACTCCTGATTTATTTTGTTCATACTAGTTCAACTTAGAAACATAGTGACCAGTGGAGACTTACTGCTGTACTTGTGTTCAGGGCTGAAGGAAGCATTGACTGGGCTTTTCCCAACGGGCCAGAGCCAAGGACTCAGACGGACAGTAAATGGTTAAGGGCGCACAGTCTGGAGTAGTAGGTTCCAGAGCAATCCATCATAGTCTGTTATTTATCAAGCCATTTAATTTTAGCCTAGTTATTCTTTGAGCCTAGTTTCCTAGAAAAAGAAGTAATAATAGTTACTATTACCAAGTACAGTGGGAAAAGAGTGGTTGGAAGGATGAAATCCATTGTCCATGGAAATGTTGAGCCAGTGTCTTAATTAACAAAGCCTTGATAAATGTGGGCAATTACTATCCTAAAGTCAGGGATTCTGAGGGATTCTCTGTGGATAATGTCCACTGAATTTTGTATGCTTATCTGTTTGTAAGTGAGAGATCACATAATTTTCCTTCATGCCTATTTGACAGGATTGTTTTGAGGATTGAGTAATTATGGAAAAGGGCTCAGAGCATGTGAGATATTGATGATAAGTAGATATGGGTGCTGCTGACTCCATGTTGCTCTTTCCCCTGATAGTTGCCACCAGGATATGTAGTGATTTCTGTAAAAATTAGTCAGCATTGACATTTGGCTCAAGGCCAGTTGATGATGTTATTTTTCCTTGTTGCTAAGTTCCTCCTACAGATAGAGCCAGGAGTAACTTTTTAACTTCCTTTCTTTAAGAACAGTGAAACCAGGGGCACCCACGTAGCTCAGTCACTTAAGTGTTTGACTCTTGGTTTCAGCTCAGGTCATGATCAAGCCCTCGCATCAGGCTCCCCACTGAGCACAGACCCTGCTTAAGATTCTCCCTCTCCAGGGCATGTGGGTGGCTCAGGTCATGATCCCAGGGTCCTGGAATTGAGCCCTGTGTGGGGCTCCCTGCTCAATGGGGAGTCTGCTTCTCGCCCTGCCCCTCACCCCCCACTCTTGCTCTCTCTCAGATAAATACATTTTTAAAAAAATCTTAAAAAGAATTCTCCCTCTCCCTCTACCCCTCCCCCACTTATAAACCCCTCTTGTAAATAAATAAATCTTGGAGAAAAGAAAAGAACAGTAAAACCAGTGCCTTAGTACTTTAGGATGGAACCATAAACGTGTGATGGTTTTGCAGTTCTCTGGGGTCCTTGTTCTAGGAGGCAGCGAGGAGGTGCCAAGCAGAGTGGACAGTTCCTGCCCCTCCATTACCTGCTTCAGCTGCAGCAACCTCACTTCTATCTGCCTTACATATTAGACTTTTTATTAGAGTGTACAGCAAGAGCTGCACTGCTGTTTTTCTTGCTGTGCTGCTGTTTTTTAATGGTGGGAAATTATACATAACATAAAATTTACCATTTTAACCAATTTTTAGGTGTACAGTTTAGTGGCTACAAAGACTTTCTTATCATTACTGCCCTCCATCGCCAGAACTTTTTCTGAAATTGAAACTCTGTACCCATTAAACCCTAACCCTTGTTCCTCGCTACCCTCTCAGCCCCTAGCAGTTCACTATTCTACTTTTTTCTCTACAAATTTGACTACTCTAGGTACCTCATATAAGTGAAATCATTCAATATTTGTCATTTTGTGTCTAGTTTATTTCACTTATAACATCTTCAAGATTCATCCATGTTGTAGAGTGTGTCAAAATTTCATTCTTTGCTAAGACTGAATAATATTCCATCGTTACGTATACATACCATTTTATCAATTTGTTCATCGATGGACGCCTGCTTCTATCTTCTGGCTATGGTGAATAATATTGCTGTAAACATGGGTCTGCAGATATCTGTCAGTCTCTGCTTTCAATTCTTTTGGATGTATGGCCAGAGTGGAACTGCTGGATAATACAGTAATTCTGTTTAAGTTTTTGAGGAACTACCATACTGTTTTCTCCAGCAGCTGCAGTTCCAACCAGCAATGCACAGGGTTCTAATTCCTTCCCATTCTTGCCTACACTTGTTGATTTCTGCTGGTTTTTGGTTTGTTTTGTTTTATTTTTTTAAGTAGCCATCCTAATGTGATATCTCATTGTGGTTTTGTAGTTCCCTAATGGTCAGTGATGTTGAGCATCTTTTTATGTATTGGCCGGATACAGCTTCTTTAAAGAAATATTAAGTGTTCCTTATTCGGTATGTATTTATTCTATATTTGAGTCTTTTG
Source organism: Spilogale gracilis (assembly GCA_004023965.1). Taxonomy (NCBI): domain Eukaryota; kingdom Metazoa; phylum Chordata; class Mammalia; order Carnivora; family Mephitidae; genus Spilogale; species Spilogale gracilis. Next base: position 56,521 of record PITA01004289.1, read on the forward strand.
CCCATTTTTAAATTGAGAGGTCTGTTCTGTTGTTGTTTGCACTAATTTTTAAAAGCTCGAAAATCATGACTCGCTGTGCCAGGTAAACCCCTGAGCATGTGCTATATATCAGAAACTAGATGCTGAGGACTCAGCAGGGAATAAAACTGACAAAAGTCCTTACCTACAGGGAACTTACATCCCTTGAGGGAGACAAACAATTAAGATGTATCCCATGGCAGATACTAAATGCTATGGAGAAGAACAAAGCAGAGATGCAGACATATAGGAAGTGGAGGTACATGGATGGTTAAAGAAAGTTCCACTAAGAAGGCACAGACCGGAAAGTGCAGGTATTTGGGGGGAGAGCTTTCTGATGTTCCAGACACCTGGAAGGACCCTGAGGCAGAAACAGGTCTGGTGTTCTCAGGAATCCAGCAGGAGGTCCACATGGCTGGAGCACAGAGAGTGAAGTCGGGATTGCAGGAGATGGTGTCAGAAAGGCAGTGAAGGTGGGGTGAGGCCATCTGGCAGGACCTGGGAGGGCTGTTAACCAGGACTTTGGCTTCTATTCTGAATGAACAATTTGCTAGCAGGGCATGCTGTATATATTGCTTAAAAGAAGCCAGTGACTTTTCCCATTTAGAAGACATCCCTTACCTCAAATACAGAGGTGCTTAGAAAAGGCAGTGACAGTTACAGGTTGCAGGGGACAAGTAAGGTGTCTCTGCCCCTTCCCCCTTGTACATCTGTTCCTTCACCCGCATGTATTGAGCAAGCGCTGAGTCGGCCTTGGGGGTGAGATGAACCCAGTAAAGTTCCAGTCGTCCTCCTAGAGCTGAGTTGAAGAGGGTAAAAGAGTCAATAGTGAGCAACAATATAGTGGAGTGAGTTTTAGGAGAAAGATTTTAAAAAGCCAGGTTTGGAAGCCTAACTCAGATGGGTTACTGGTGGTTTAGGGAACAACAGAGAGGGAATGGGTCAGATTAGAGAATGGTTCCTGGAAAAAGTGACATTTGAGCTGTCATTTAAAAAAAAGTGGATTGCAGTGGGGCACTGGGTGGCTCTGTTGGTTAGGCATCCGTTTCTGGATCTCATCTCAGGTGTTGATCTCAGGATTGTGAGTTTGAGCCCTGCATCAGGCTCCTTGTTCAGCTGGGAGTCCGCTTCTCCCTCTCCCTCTGCTCCTCCCCTTGCTCATGTGCATGCTTTCTCTCTTTGAAATAAAAAAAAAATGTTTAAAAAAAATGTCTCCCTCCTTTCTTGATTACTCATCACCAATCAACTTAGTAAAGTCAAATATTTCTAGAAAACTTCTTTCGTGTGTAGTATCACCTTCATCTTAGAAAGAAAACCTAAAATGTCTAGAAGCTTATATATGATGACATTTCTTACATTGAGTGGCAGTTGGGCAGCTGGGTAGCAATAAGGTGATTTTTTTCTTCCTATGGATAATTATTAATTGGTATTAAGACAACTTTAATCCACCCCTCATACCAACTCATAGAGAATTATTTTATCCTGTTAAGACAAGTAATCTTTTTAGTCAAAGGAGTCAATAGTTAATCCTCTTATTAAGACAAACCTTAAAAAAATTAGTGGATAATACAATATAAATTATATTCTGCCTCTGTTGGTTTCCGTGAAGCATTTACTAAAGAACTGTTGTTTCCTGTAGTAGTTGTTGAGTTCTTGACAGCAGCACCTTACAAGAAATCACAAGTTCATTTCAGTTTCCATCTACATATAAAAGCAATACATTGGGAGCTAAAGAAGCAATGTTCAAAAGAAGTCGTAAGTTGTAAGAGATACAGATAAAAATTTCAAAGTGTTCTGCACTGTAGTATTTTAGCTTAAAGAAACGCAAGGTATATGATTGAATTACTGTGTTTCCCCTTACAAAAATAGTTTAAAAAAATTAGAACTTAGTGAAGTCGTGAAATCAAGAAAATATTTCTTTTTTGAGGAAGAGAAATTTTGAGATCTCTGATAAAGAGGCGATAAAGTAAAGAAGGGTGTTGGGTGGTTTACGTGCGAGGAGCTGTAATCCCCCAGGCAGGCTGGCAAAAACAGATACTCTGTGGCAGTGTGCAAGGCTCTTACATCCCTGTGCCTCTGATGATCTGAGGACATTGAGCAGGTGGCTAGGAAAGAGGGAATGTAAAACTGCTAGCATTTCCAAAGGACTGTCAGAATTTTCTCTTCGGAAAGATGTTGTAAGCTTGTTGAGGGCAACACCTTAACTTCCTCCCTGCTTCCCACTGAAGGCATTTTAATCACCCAGATCAAGACTTGTAGGAACTAATCACCATGACTAGGTTTTCTCTGTTTGGGGAGATTTGAAGCAGTCTTCATCTACCATGCTGAAGGGACCCCTGTGAGGGGAAAATATAACTTTCCCAAAGGAAAGTTTTCATTTCCCAAGTGTCCGGTCATTTTAGCAATGAGATAAAAAGGAGAAAATACTAGCTGGCTTCTCTGAGAAGGGAGAAGCTCATTCCTAAGAAGGACATCTTAGAGTCTTAGTATTAAGAAAAGAAACTCTTATCCTCTAGGTTGTGTAGGTGCGAGATAGGACATTGTGGCAATACACCCCCCCCCCCATCTGACTGCCTATTTGGAACAGATTATTTCTGGCTTAAGACTGGACTGTGGATATATGCATTCCAAGTCTCTTTCCTTAGGAGCACCCTTATGTTGTTTAATTTAGTCAAAACCCATCAAAGTATGAGGTTTCAGTATCTGTTAGTTCAGTCTCTAATTACAATAACAGGAGATGGCTGTGTCCACATTGTAGTCAAGCCCATCAGCAGGGGAGAGGAAAGCTGATTATCATTCTCCGTGGAGGATAGGACAGTACTATGGGAATTCAAGGCAAGTAGGATCAAATTGGGGTGGGGAGAGGTAAAACGGAAATGGGAAGGGGCTATTTCAGCTCTTTGAACAGAAGATTTGCCATTCTTTTCATTTGTTTTCTGTAAGAAGGACTCATTCACCCGCAAGAGCCTTCTTGAAGGTTGCTGATGTTCCAGCACCTCTGGAATATTTGGCCCTCCTTTGGTAGTCTGCTTCCTACAGTGATGCCAGCTATAAAAAACAAGGGGAAGAGCCCTTTTATTTTTCTCGTTGTATGTATTACTCTAAATTTTCCCTATAGTTAAGGTCTTTGTTTTGTGCAAGTCAAGAAAACATACCTTTCTGTTTATCCTCTTGGATTTTCTTAAGCAGGAGCACAATCGTTTCTTTCAAAGCTCTTCTCTCTTGTGTCCAGGGACTCGAACTCTTGCCAGTGATGAAGACGAATGACTTTAGAATCAGGCTGATGTCAGAGTGGTTTTATAGTTCCCTCCTCAGGGGGTGTTAGTTTTCTCTGAAGACCCGATGTGACCACGATGCCCATTGTAGCTGGGAATGTAACTTGAAATTGGTTCCACCATAGATGTTTTCCGCTGCAGCACACCTTAAGAGCAAAGGAAAATAAATGGTGCTAAGATGGAAAATTTTCCTCATTTTACTGTAATTTGATTTCCCCACAGCTTTATTTTATTTATTTACTTTTATTTTTTAAAAAAAGATTTTATGTATTTGTCAGAGAGAAAGGAGAGAGAGCACAAGCAGCGGGAACAGCAGAAGGAGAAGCAGGATCCCTGCTGAGCAGGGAGTCCAATGTGGGACTCGATCCCAGGACCCTGAGATCATGAGCTGAGCTGAAGGCAGACGCTGAACTATGGAGCCACTCGAGGGTCCTGCCCCACAGCTTTAGATGGGAAAACATAGGCAAGAGTGATAACCTCTTGAGAGTTTTAATTCTTCCTTTTTCTTTAATACAGTACTCTGCATTCATGTGCCAGACATGATACTCATCTCATTCCTTTGCACAATATTGATTCACTTAACCTGGTAAAATGTACATAAGTATGTACTATCATTATCTTTATTTTACGGATGAGGAAGTGGAGGCACACTGCTGTAAACTGTGGAGCTTGGAGTCAACTGAGGCACGCTGGTCTCTTGTGACCTGCTGCCTCTTTATCCATTAGCTGCTTGGAAATGTGGCAGAGAATCTCCTTGGAATAGGCTGAAATAAAGGAATAACTCCTATTGATGTGTATAATTTCAGTATAATTTGATGCTTTAATATATTTTCTCATTTCTATTATGATTTCTCTTTTCACTTAGGAGTTGTTTTTTAAAGATTCTATTTATTTCTTTGAGAGAGAGGTGGGGAGGAGGGGCAGAGGGAGGGGGAGAAGCAGGCCTCCTCACTGAGCAGGGAGCCTGATGTGGGGCTTGATCCAAGGATTCTGGGATCATGACCTGAGCCAAAGGCAGACACGCAACCATTGAGCCACCCAGGTGCCCCTGATTGAAGAGTTATTGGACACTTTCTCCTGTCAGCTTAGAAACTGGGTAACAGCTCTTACTCAGGTGAAGAACAGAATGGAAATGAAATTATTTATCACCTTATTGTCCTTATACTCCATTTTTTCTTGCTAACTTATAGAAAAACTGTTTTTGCGTGAAACCATGGCAAGAAGACAGAGTCTTCTAATTGAATAATAATGTGTGTCTAGTCCAAGTTTGAATCCTTGGGCCGCTACTTACTAGACATTAGTTACCTTGTGCAAATGAGTTGACCTCTCAGTGCCTCGGTTTCCTCATCTGTACATTGGGGATAATAGCTCCTACCTCATAGGGTTTTTTGAACTAAATGAGCTAAAAAATATGAAAAGTCCTTAGAATACTACCTCGCATTCAAGTAATGTTATCTGTTGTTGTTCTAATAGTGGAGTTTGTAGCTGCATTTTAATATTATTTCACATTACTTACGTTTTCACTGTAATCTATCTTTTTTTGAGGTGGGAAGGGTCTGAGGGAGAGAGATAGAATCTCTACCCAGTGCAGAGCCTGGTGTCATGAACCTGAGACCGTGACCTGAGCCAAAATCAAGAGTCAGAAGCTCAATTGACAGAGCTTACCCAGGCACCCCTTCTCGTAACCTAATTTAGGGGGTAGTTTTTGATGTGTAAAATAATAGTTTGAGAACATTTCTGAGGTAATTTTTGAGTCTAAAATAAACCACAACACAACCAAAACTGTCACAAATATTATAATTCCTACCTCTTAGAAATTAATATTTAATAATGCTTTTAGGATGGGGAAGAATAAAAAAATAAGATGGGACAGAATGACTGAAATTTGAAAAGAAATAGCAAGTGTTGGTGAGGATGTGGAGGGAAAAAAAGTTTTGTACAGTATCGATGAGAATGAAAATTAGTGCAGTCACTGTGGAAAACAATATAAAGGTTCCTCAAAAAATTAAAAATAGAGTTACCATATGATCCATTAATTCTCCTGGGTATTTACCCAAAGAAAATGAAATCCTGAATTTGGAAAGATATATGCATCCCTACGTTTATTGCAGTATTATTTACAATACCAGGATATGGAAGCCACCCACAATATGGAAGCATCGATAAGATGAGTGGATAAAGAGGATGTAGTATGTATATGTATATATACACAAGCGAATATTAGTCGTAAAAAAGAATGAAATCTTGCCATCTGCAACAAATGGATGGATCTGGAGGGTAGAATGCTAAGTGAAATAAGTCAGAGCAAGACAAATATTCTTAATTTCACTCACATGTAATTTAAGGACCCAGACAAATGAACAAACAAAAAAGAGAAAAAACTCTTAAGTACAGAGAACAAACTGGTGGTTGTCGGAGGGGAGGCGGGTGGGGGGATGAGTAAAAGAGAAAAGGGGATTAAGAGTGCCCTTGTCATGATGAGCACCAAGTAATGTATAAAATTGTTGAATCTCTATATTGTGCGCCTGAAATGGATATAACACTGTATGTTAATTATACAGGAATTTTTTTTAATTTAAAAGTGTTTTAGAAATAAAAATTTAACAAAGGGACTAAATTGCCATTTAAAAACAAAAACCAAACTACTAAATATGCCCTACATCTTACTGTCTCATAAAGTGGAGACACTTGAAACAAAGAAATCTGCATTTCATATTGTCAGATCCTGAGCAAGCAGCTCTCATTTTTAAGTCTATGAAATTAAGCATTCTTTCCTACTGGGGAACAAAACATCTTAATAATTTAGCCAGAAAGAAATATGGTAAAAAAACAAAGTATGCTACCAAAGGCATGATGCCAAGCACACAGTAATAGAGGGTGGGCCCTTGGGATGACTTGCATGAAGTTACTCAAATTTCCTGCATCTGCCTGGCCATTGACTTACTTTTCTCCCTTTGCTGTGTTACCCTGAGGATAAGAACTGGAGATTTCAATCAAACCCTGTGGATGAAATGCCTAAAACAGATCCTCTAGATTCTGAATTATCATCTTCGTTGTGATGCCTTGAAAACTGGCCAGAAGCTATGGAAATCAAGCCATTTAGTAGCTTAGAGTGGGGAATCAGAGGAATATGGCAACTCTCTGATTGCCCAATGGGAAGTAATTATTTTCCTTTGGCAGTGAGAAGGGAGGGAGGCAAGAACATCCTGTGCTCATATGAAGCCTTCTGTAAAAACAACCATGGGATTTAACTCCAAGTGGGATTTCTACCTTTGTGGTACTCTTTTCATGTTATTGATGGGTCCCCTCCTTAGATTTCTAAATTCCAGAACCATTTGGTGTAGGGAAGGGAAGATGAATGTCAAATAAGCTGAGTAACTTATACGTTCAGGGAAGATAGCTAAGAGGAGAACCACTTGTTCCATAAAATTCTATTTCTAGGCCCGCCTGGGTGGCTCAGTCATTAAGCATCTGGCTCAGGTCATGATCCTGGAGCCCTGCATCAGGCTCCCTCCTTGGTGGGAAGCCTGCATCTCCCTCTCTCACTCCCCCTGCTTGTGTTCCCTCTCTAGCTGTGTTTCTATAAAAAAAAAATTTTTTTAATTATGTAAAAAAAACTATTTCTAGAGTAGCAATCTCCATACCATGTGTATGAGTATGTGCCCCAACATATTCATTTAATGCTATATAACTCTTCTGTGTAGCCATATATACACATTGAGTAATTATAAAAATATATTAATATTTAAAAAATAAAGGCAACAAAGATGAAAAGGTAACATTTTAAAATGACAGCTAATAGTCATATGATTTTTATCCTATGCCAGGCATTGTTCTAATTATTTTTCCCACAGTCGCTTGTTTATTGTCTTGGTAAGAGCGAAGACTTCATGTTCCCATTAGCTAGTATCTCAAAGCAGAATTCATTATTAACAATAACAAGTGTAATTCCATATTTCAGCTCTTTGAGCATTTCAGATACTTTTGATTAGAATGATTATCACTGCTGTCAGATATGACTAGATTGTCATGACTTGGAGTAGATGTGTCAGCTGTGACATGTTATGTGCTCATGTTTTCTAGCAGCAGTTTCTAAGCACAGATTTTTTAAAAACCTGTTGTCCACATCGGGAGGGACGATTTATTTAAAAACTTAGTAATACGTCACAGGAGACTGCGCAGCTGAGCGGGAGACCCATGGACCAGGCAGTGAGGCGCGATTGGCAAAGCCAGGGTGCGCGTCAGAATGCCCCTGTTCCAGGCTCCCGGGGGAGCCGGCTGACTTTCACACCACAGGTGGGTGCCAGTGTCAGTTTCTGTGAGGAATTCTAGCAAAGCTTAATTTCTTCTCCAGCCTGAGGGAACAAAGCATGAAAGAATTTATCATTTTCCCCTCAGCGCACTGGAGAATCGTTTTTAACTCCCGCTCGGCTTTGCGTGCTCTCTGGCAGCAGGCGGAGTAACCAAGGGGGGCTTGCACCCTGGGAGGGCTCCGAGAGCGCGGGAGAGCAGAGCACCCTGGCTTCTTGACCCTGGTACCAATGTGTCAAGCCTCGTTCCTTGGTTTTCTTTGTGTTTCCTGTGTCACATCTCAGCACTTCTGTCAGGCTCCACAGGAAATGTCTGAGGTTTTGCCTAGAATTTCCCTTTTTCTGTCAGCACACCACAAGAGGGGCTTCCTCGCCGCCTCCCAGGTGGCTCATGAGGGCTCTTGAGCCTGTGGGTTCCCCGGAGTTGAGGCGTGCATACTGTGGCTCCTTTTTCCATAGAACTACAGTTCAGCCTGCTGATTTCTGCCCCCCCCCCCCATAAGCTGGTGCTGTAATTGCACCTGAAGTTGAACGGATGTGAGCCGCCTGTGTCAGAAATTATGTCAGTAGCCCGTTCTGGGGCTACATTTCTGTTGGCAGCAGGCTTACATTTGTTGAAAGGCCCAAGGGGCCCTTCCCAGTCAAACCTCATTAGGTTCTCGTATTATAGATGATCATGAAAATGGGAAAAAGAGAATAAGCAAATATTTTTAAGTCAATTTCTACAGGGCGCCTGGGTGGCTTAGTTGTTGGGCATCTGCCTTTGGCTCAGGCCATGATCCTGGGGTTCCCTGATCGAGATCGGCATCGGGCTCCCTGCTCTGAGAGAAGCCTGCTTCTCCCTCTCTTGCTCCCCCTTGTGTTCCCTCTCTAGCTGTGTTTCTGTTAAAAAAAAAAAAAAAAAGTTTCTACAGCTTCTGAAAAAGAAGGCTGTAACATCGGGCCTGCTTCAGAGAAGTCCTGAAAGAGAAGCTGTGCACTTTAAGCTCCCAGTTGATCACCTTCTGAAATCTTCCTTTATCTGCTGCAGCCATATTCCTGAAAAGGGGTTGAGAGTGTGTGTGTGTGTTTTCTCAGTTACATACAAGACTTTTTCTTGTTTGAGGGGGGAGGAGTAAATCAGAATGCAGTAAGAAAACTGCTGTGGAGTTATTCTTTTGTAAGACATTAAGCAACGACTGCCAAATTTAAGTGTGTGGTAAGTCAGGAAAGGGCCTGGTACTGCCTTTCTTAAAGTGGAGTACATGTTTAACTCCTGTTCATCTGGAGCAAAAAGAAGGCAAACATTTCTTAGAGTAGTAATTTTGAAATTCATTATGTCAAGAACATGTTACTCTAAATTTGAGAGGGTTGATTTTTCAAGCATAGGACTTTGCATCCTGGCTGTTGCCCCAGTGACATTTTCTGATGCTGCTGAAGATTAATATGGGGCCACTGTCCAAAGTTTTGGTAATTTGCTGATGGCACAGGATGTGTATAAAGTTTCTAATAAGCAGCAAGGGAAAATGGTGCTGAAGTGCTAAAGGCTACATACAGGGACAGAAGCCAGGGAAATAATGACACAAAACTTGTATGTACTGGGAAATTGGAAGGGTCCCCTGATTGGGAATCTGAAGGACTGGGTTCAAATCCTGACATCCCCCATCGCAGGAGTCACTTAACGGTGCCCTGGTTAAATCTCTGGTGAAGTGGAATAATGATACCCATTTTATGGTGGTGTGGTGGAAATTAAATACAGCAGGTAATCATTAGGCATCCTCAGAACATAGACTCCTCAGAGGGGAAGTCATTTAAGAAAAGAAGTAACAAAATCTGTACAGAGGCACCTGGGTGGCTCAGTCGTTGAATGTCTGCCTTGGGCTCAGGTCATGATCCTCATGATCCCGGCTCCCTGCTCAGCAGTAAGCCTGCCTCTCCCTTTCCCACTCCCCCTGCTTGTATTCCCTCTCTCATTGTCTTTTTCTCTCTTTCTGTGTCAAATAAATAAATAAAGTCTTTAAACTAACAAAGAAGCTGTACAGTGGAGGGAGATGAGCACCCCATCTGGCAGAGTTCAAAGTAAGGAGCTAAAGTGTGTGGCTCGGTCTCCTGGTTACGGGAACTCTTACTGCACCCTGCCTGCTCATTGTTCCCTCAGGCCATTTACTAGTGCGTGTAAGTAATTACTATTGTAGGGGATGTTGTTGTTCTTTTATATGCTGAACACTGCTACACATTTAAAAAATTATATGTATAATTAACCTTTTGGTGTGCAGTTTTATGAATTTCAACAGTTTTATGAATTTGAATCTATATATCTAGATTCTGTAATTGTCATCACAATCCGGATACAACATTCCCACCATCACTACAAATCACTTCCTCATGTTCTCTATGGTCCTACTCTTTCCCCTCCCGTAACCTCCTGTCTGAACATTTAATACATTATCCACTCCTGCGGCACCCCACACTTCCCCTCTCTAGCACACTTGTAGTTACCTCTTCACATCTTTTTTTTTTTTTTACCTCTTCACATTTTAGACTGTTAGCTCAGGAGTCTGGGAACATGTTTTTTTCTTCCTCTCTGCTACCTCCCCAGTGCCCAGCATAAGCCTGGCACATAGGAGACTCTGAGACGTGCATTAAATGAATGAATTCCTTACTGTCTGTGTCCCAGTTTCATCTTTTTCTTAAATAAAGAAACAGGTAAGAGGAGTTAAGAAATGTGCCCACGATCACAGAGTAGTAAATTCTCAAACCCAGGGGGGTCTTGGTTTAAAGCCTGTGCTCTTTCTGTGCTAAGACATGACAACAGATAGGATTTATGTTAACTCATCTGAAAGTGCCTTACATAAATTACCCAACTTTTTTTAAAAAAAGATTTTATTTATGTATTTGATAGATCACAAGTAGGCAGAGAGGCAGGCAGAGAGAGAGAGAGGAGGAAGAAGGCTCCCTGCTGAGCAGAGAGCCCCATGCGGGCCTCGATCACAGGACCCTGAGATCATGACCTGAGCCAAAGGCAGAGGCTTAACCCACTGAACCACCCAGGCGCCCTAAATTACCCAACTTTTAAAATCACCGTGGTGTGTTGGTATATTGACCCCAGTGATGAAGTTAGTCTTGTACTGTTAGAAGATGTAAAACTTGAAACCCAGTGTATTTACCATATAAACTCAAAATGTTCTCTGAGCTAATACCAAACTGAGGAGATATGCCTTCTAAAGTGACTAACCGTGTGGCAGGTGGGAGGTGGGTATGTGTGGTGGGGTGGGCTGAGGATGTTGAGAGGAGCCGTAACCTTCACTTCCCTCATTGGTACCTTTGCTTGAGCCAAGCAGGTGTGAACACAACTCTCCCTGTTTCCCCGCATATAACTAGCCTTTTGGTCACTGGTTCAAAGGATAAGCAATGGTGGATTGTGCATTCCAGCAGTGTTCAGGAGCTAAAGAAAGTGTGTGGTTTTCAGCATATCCTCCAGGGAGATGGATATGGTGCATGTTTTGCTTTTTTTTTTTTTTTTTTTTAATCTTCCATGGGGAAGAAAAGTCTCCATAGCTTAGAAGAGGGGTGTGTGTGTGTGTGTGTGTGTGTGTGTGTGTGTGTGTTTTAAACTAGTCCTATAGGGCCACAAGACTCAGCAAGTCAGGTATAGCCAGAGAAGGCAGTGTCTTGTCCCTTCGGTTTCCTTGGAGCACCTGTGACATTTCCAGGGCCCTACATCTAGGCTGGCTTGATCAGGACCACTGACAAAGAACGAGAGAGGGCACTAGGGAAGGAGTAGCAACTAGATCATGCAGGACCCATAAGCCATGTGAGCATCTAGGAGACCCAGGGCATAGGGAGTCACTGAAGCTTCTAGTCATCTAGATGGTTGCAATCTAGTCATTGGTGAAATAGATGTTTGCAATTAAATTGAAGATGTGAGATGCTCGAAAGCATCACGTTCATACTACTTGTGATCTTTCAGACCTCTCTTGTAGATTCACCTGTGACATTGATCATGCCCTCAATGCTGGTGTGATGTTTAGGAATTGTTCTTTCCTCAAGTTCTCAGATCAGATGTTATACATCATACTGTACATTCATTCCTATTTGATCGCATTGTTTTGAATAGACAAGGGGGTGAGGGAGAAGGGGGTCCAGTATCTTTTTTAAAATAAATGTATGGCACATCCTGTTTGATCATGCCACTTCCAAAAGTGGATTTGTATTCTTTGTTATGATCCTGATTCCACTTCCAACACCATGCAGCCCATTCCAGCCTCAGACTGCTCTCTGAAGTGTCTTGTGAAGTCATTAGTCTCCTCTCCAGGCCCATTAATCCCATCCTGACCTAGCCCTCTTTGCCTCGGGACAGTTCTTTGTGAGCCTTCTAAATTCTAGTGCTTCCTTCTTGCAGCACATCACAGAATGCCACGGGATTGGCACCCCTTAAGCCTGGCTGTCACCTTGTTCTTCCACATAGAGGCTTTTCACATTGGAGCTCCTTGGTCTGCCTTGACCCCAGAATCTCCATCCAACCTGACTTAGCCCTCAAGGCTGGTCTTAATCAGGTCACTGTCCACGTGGGCCATATAAAATCCCCGTTTCACCTGCACTACCTATTAGTTGCTCCCTTCTTCCAGAATATTGTCTCAGTTGATCATCGCCCAAGCAGGTGACCAGACAGACATGCACAATTTGATGAATGCTGCCATAGGGGCAGGCTCAAGATGCAGTAGGAGCTTCCAGGAGGAAGTGATATTTAAGATGAGTACCAAGAGAGAGGTGAGGGTGGGGGGCTCAGACAAAGGGATGGTTTGTGATGAGCTACAAGTGCCAAAGTTTGGTGGGTGGGATGTGGAGTGACAGAATGTGGAGAGAGAATCAGAGACTACGTCAGAGATTGCAAACTGGCTCATAGACTGGAGCCAGCCTATGAAGGCAGAGGTTCGGCTGGTAAAAGAAATGTGGTCAGATTTAATCACTCTGGTTACAACTCGGGATGCGGAGAGGAGAAGCAGATCTGAGTGGCACATGTACACGAGAGCAAGCATTCCCTCCAGGACCAGGCGGAGTGTGCGGGATGGTATTTAGCAGGGTAAAGGGTTGATGGCTCAGAGCATGGAGCTGCTTCCAGCTGCATCCCTTCCTAGGTGGTAATCTCAAACAGTTAGACTCTCTGTTCCTCCTTTTCCTCCTCTATAAAATGGAAATAATCACGGGCGCCTGGGTAGCTCAGTGGGTTAAAGCCTCTGTCTTCGGCTCAGGCCATGATCTCAGGGTCCTGGGATGGAGGCCGCATCAGGCTCTCTGCTCAGCAGGGAGCCTGCTTCCTCCTCTCTCTGCCTGCCTCTCTGCCTACTTGTGATCTTTCTCTCTGTCAATAAGTAAATAAAACCTTTAAAAAAAATGGAAATAATCACCACAAATCATAGGGTGGCTACTCCCAGGATGGATCGTGGTAGGATTAAATGAGCTAATATTTACAAAGCATTTAGAATATTGCCTCCTGTATCAGGTTTATTAAATGACGGGAAGGGTGCTGTAGCCCCATAACTTGGTGTTTCTGTGACTTGATGGTTGCTTGGACTTTAAGAGCTGAGTTGGCATCTAACGCATGTGGGAAGGGCCCCCTTGGTGGCTGTAGTTTCCCAAATAATACATCACTCACTTGAACTTCCCTGCCACAGAAGAACACTGAAGATTTTGAAGTCTCTTGACGAATTTGGTTTTGCCTAGTTCAGAAGCTTTCAAAAATTGTTATCAGCAGTTGAATCCTTTTGTCCAAAATCTTTTGCAAACCCCGGTGTTTGTAACTTATGCGTCTGTGCTGCCCGGGTTGAACTGACCGTCCGTGGGGCTGGTCCTTGAAACGCCCACTTCCTCTTCCCTAAGGTACCACTTTGGAAACAAGAAACACAGTTTGGCTCCTGCTGTTCTGGGCAGTTCAGGACGATGTAAGTGACTCACCAAGGTCACACAGAGAACTGATGGCAGATTTGAGACTGGGATGAGGGTTTCCGGAACTGCTTGGTGGCCCCCTTTCTGCCAGACGGGGGTTCTCACTTTGGGCAGCTCTTTAGAATCCTTTGGAAAGCTTAAAAAAGAAAAAAAAAAAAAGATCAATGGTCGGGCCCCACGTTCAGGGAGACTGACTGAATTGGGCTGGGAGTGAAACCTGTGTCCGACAGTGCTGGATTTATTCAGTCTTTAGTAAGAAACAAACTTTTTTTGTGGTAAAACTGTCTTACAAGTTTTCACTGTGAAAATGATCAATTGCATTTTAAAAAATTAGCTATGCCAGAGCTTCTGGCCCTGCTGTGCAAAGGGTGTTCCCTAAAGCAGGGTGTTGCCCTTCTTCAGAAGTCCCCCAGTCAGATTTTTCCCTCGACTGCTTAAAAATTGCCCAGATATTTCATCAGCTGGTTGTTAGTGCAGTGCCTTCAGGATGCTTTGCTTTGTTGAAGGAAATGGTTGGATTACTCGTCAGAAAAATGTCAGAGTTGCTTTTTAAAAAATGTACTAGCATTGATTGCCGTGTGCCTTGTTATTTCACGGGGTTTGATCTTCCTTGATTCAAATCATGATTCTAGAAACACGATACGTTAGGTGTAACAGCAGCTGAGTCGCAGACACAGATGCTCCTACTTCATCCCTCACTGGCCCTGCCCACAGCTGCCTTAAAAGCATTTGCTGGGTTTTCACTTAAATTGGGTGCAGAGGTTCTATCTGTGCAGGTTTTACCAGGCAGCCTTGGGACCTTTGGGGAATTCGATGTGATAAGCAAAAAAATCCCCTTTGCCGCTTTTCCTTAGTTGTGAGGGTGTAATATGGCAATATGTACTTTATTAATGCAGCAAGTAACAAGGGCTGGTGGTGAGTTTAAAGTTTTTAAACTTTTTTAAACAAAATAATGATGAGGGTAAACAGTAATTCAGGCTGTGTAGAATGACAGTCATTATTTCTTTTGGCGACCAAGTCATAGGAACTGCTAATCCCAGGATGCTTTGTTGCCTTGCATTCATAATAAGAGGAAATGCTAAATTTCAGAGGTTGGTGGAAATAGAGATTCACTGAATTCTATCCACAGATGCCCTACATTAAGAACATTTTTAGGGGTTCAGTTTTATTTCTGGTTGATAGCCACTTGTGCCTACTTTTCATTCTTTTGTGGTGTGCTCTTGTGTTCCTTATCTTTCACTCCTCCTTCCCGGTGTGCACGCCCGAGTCCCAGAATACCACATAAGCATGCACCTCCTTTCATCTCCTTGTCCCCAGCGTATCAAAATGTCACGAAGCCCACGTGACAGGGAGGCTAGAAGGCAGGCTGTCGAGGCCCGTGCAGCATCCCAAGCAAGACAGCAAGGGCGCCAGCCCCTTCGGACTTTCCGTCCCACTACCTTGAATGGCAGCTCTCAGCTGGTTTTGCGAGAGGGTTACCCTACCTCGGGGTGTTCTGTGACCCAGGCAGGCAGGAAGGGGGATGGGTAAAAGGCCAAGGCCAAGGTCAGGCCACTTGAGTTGTCCCTTCTATCAGAAAAACAAGAGCTTTCTTAGAAGTTCCACCCAAAAGAGTACATACCAGGTAAGTCCCTACTACGGTCAGTCACACAGTCGAAGCCTCCTGGTATTTTCCTCAGCCGGCTGCCCTGTCAGCTCTCATCCCTCCCAGTTCTTCTTGTCCTGTCTTCAGGGCCCAGCTTCTTCCCTCACCTCTGCTGGTCACACGGATTGATACTTCTTGATTATCCAACTTTCAGAGTTTAGCAGAGGCATTGGACTCTTCTACAGTAGCTTCTCACGTTGGTGAAGAATTAAAGCTCAGAAAGTGACTTATGCGAAGGCATACTGTAATGATAGTGATAGCAGTACACATGAGGGAGAGAGATTACTTAGCTACTCTGCAGGCATAAGTCACCATTTAACCTTACTAAAGCCACTCCCTGCGAGTTAGCTAACGTACTAGGCGGACATGGTCCAGTTGAGCACCAGGGATGTCCAGCTCTGGACTGACCCAGCCAGGGTCGAATGCCTGTGCTGCCTTCCTGACCTTGCTCTGCCTCCCATGCCCACCGATTGCTTTGAAGATGCCATTAGAACTCAGATCTTCCAACTCTGAAGTCCTTGTTCTTTCTATTGTCCTCTGAGTTTGAGTGCTTTTACTCATCATAAGTGTTTGTTACTGCCTGAATTTGAATGTCTTTTTAGGGTGTTATTCACCTCCTAGCTGGCATCCTCACTTTCACTCTTTCCTAATCCTCATGGCATAGCCTGAGTGATCATTTAAAAACAAATTAAGTTGGTCACCCCCCACCCCCAGATCCCCTCAGCCAATGGTGTTTTGTTGCTTTTAGTCTAATAAAGCCAAGATCCTTCACGTGTCCTGGAAGGACTGACTGGTCTGGCTGCCACATCCCTCTACAGCCTCATCTCTCCCCCATACCTTTCCTACTTCACTCCTCTATTCAGTCACATGGTATGGTTCCATCTCCTCTCACACGTCATGCACCTTCCTACCACAGGGCCTTGGCACCTGCTGTTTCTACTGTCTCGTGGTCTCTTCTCTCCTCTCATTGTCTTATGAACTTCCAAACAGCTCTTAGGCTAAGCCTGCATGTCCCCAGGAAACCTCCTCCAAGTGGCCCTCTGCAGGCTGGCCTCCTGGAACCAAGAACCACTCCTTGTAGCCTTGACTAGAACTGTGATCTTATGTTTGTGTGATGATTTGATCAGCATATGTCTTCCCTACTGGGTTACTAAGATCGGACCATATCTGATAAGGCTTCCAGCCAGTTTTTTTTATCCCCTGTCCACTTTGCACCTGTCACATAGGGAACACTCAGTATTTGTTGACTAAAAATCAGTTTTTTTTTTCTCAGCACCTGGCACAGAATTGAAAGAAAGTAAAATTTAAAGGACACAAACGGAGTAATGGCATATGTCACCATAACTATACAGTACCTTCTGGCGTCATTCTAAAATTGACCAAAAGAACTTTATTTGATAGCTTTAGCTAGAAAAGGATTCAGCATTTATTGCTGTGGGGTAGATACGCCTCGTAGTCAGAACTGGATGTTATATGCACGCTGCCTGTTTAATTATCAGTGCATCTTACCTGTTTAATAAAGTAATTAATGCATTTAATTTAAGCGCTTTTTTCCCTATAGCTCAGATGTTAGGCACATGTAATTCAGACATGGTTTTCAAAAACCTTGATTTGAAATAGTCTAGAAATAACTCAAAGACGAAATCCATGATAAGTGAGGGAACATGAAAACGTGTCACTTTAGGGGTAGGAAGAGAAAGAAACAAAGATGCTGAGTACCAGCTGGGAAACTGAGGGAGGCAGGAAATAGGAGGAGATTTGAGTTGGCTGCATCTTAGACTGAGTTTCTAAGAGAAAAACATGTTCTAAAAATATAGGTTGTAGACCAAAGAGGATGGGGCAGTTCTGAGAGTGAAAAGGCTCTAAAGTGGGGGAAAAAGTGGGTCTACTGATTCCCCCTTGAAGAGTCTGTAAAAAGAGCTTAACTTCTTCCAAAGACTCCAGGCCAAGCCTGGGGTTGCAGAGGGAATTCAAGAGTTAGGGGTTAAAGTTGGACTCCTGAAGACTTACCTGTTGGCATGGAGTTCTGCATCAAACATCTATACATCAAATCAAGGTGGATCTTGACACGAAGTAGTCACTGAGCTTGCATGGTAATTTGGGTTCGTCCTGTAGGCAGAGAGGCAAGGACTGCTCCATCCCTCGGGTGATGGTCACAGTGGTGACAAATCCCTGATCCTTTTTTGCCAGATTTTGACCCCAAGGCACTGACCACCAAAGTTCTCACTCCCTGTTGCCTCCCTCCCCCAGGAATCGGAAGGCGTTTCCTGTCACTACTGGTCGCTGTTTGATGGTCATGCAGGGTCTGGGGCCGCCGTGGTGGCCTCCCGCCTGCTGCAGCACCATGTCACCGAGCAGCTGCAGGACATTGTGGAGATTCTCAAAAACTCTGCGGTCCTGCCGCCCACCTGCCTGGGCGAGGAGCCCGAGAACAACAGCCGGACTCTGACCCGCGCCGCCTCGCTCCGCGGAGGTGTTGGGGCGCCGGGCTCCCCCAGCACCCCGCCCACGCGCTTCTTCACCGAGAAGAAGATTCCGCACGAGTGCCTGGTCATCGGGGCTCTGGAAACTGCGTTCAAGGAAATGGTAGGTATTGTGGACGCGTCGGGGGGCCTAGGGTGGCGGCCCTCACTAAGCCAAATACGTGCTTCTTAGAAGGTTCCCTGGCAGGGCGCATCTCTGACCTGTCTACCAGTTGTGTAGCTCCCGCTTGGGTCTCCCTTTGGTAACAGGGCCTCCATTCTTGGTAGAGGGTGGCAGAAAGAGTTTCTGGCATGGCGTGCTGGCAAAGACTAAGATGAAAGGGAGGGATAGTGTATGAGGTAACAACAGGCTTTTTAAATGTAGACATTATTGCTTCTCTTTTTGTAGAGTCATTGATGCCAGCTGTACAATTGCATTTAATTGACATATGAGCGACCTTGCCATCTGTTTGACACATGTGTATGAATTCCAGGTGTTTGGGGGAAACAGTGCTTTAGTCAAGTGCTCATAAGTATCTTTCCTATACAAATTTGATTTGAGAACAGCGTGGTTCTTAATGCATTAAAAAAAAAAAAAAAAAGTACCTGCTGGGGAATCAAGGGGCTACATAGCCAAGATCACTGGCCTTACGGGGAACATGGATTTGTTTCTATGTTTAAATTTAGATGTGTTTTATCAAAGAATTCAGCCTCATTCCCTCTCAGGCTCAGTTGTGAGAATACATAGAGGGAGAGAGTGCAGCTGCTCTCACGCTGTCCCCTGCCCCTCGGCCTGGGGAGGGACCACCCCCCTGGACCACCCCCTTCGTTCTCTGAGCTCACTTTCTACTGACGCAGTTATTTTGATTCCAGAGATTTTTCTTTCCTGAGCAACAGCCTGTGTGCAAGTAATAGAGAAGAGATATTTAAGCATGCTATAATGTGAGTAAAGTGAGTGTGCTGTATTGTTCTTAAAACCTGGAGATTCAGGATACCTGAGGGGCTCAGTCAGTGAAGCATCTGCCTTGAGCTTGGGCCCTGGAATCAGTCCCACATCCTGGCTAGCTGATCAACAGGGAGTCTGCTTCCTCCTCTACCCCTCCTACCGCCGCTTACCACCGCTGGTGATCTGTCTCTCAAATAAATACAATCTTAAAAACAACAACAACAACAAAATCCTGCACATTCAAAAGTGACGACAAGCTGTTGGTAAATGAAGCAGGAACAGCCAGGAGTGCCTCCCCGGGACGGAGTGTACACAAAGTGCACATTCCAGGATTAGGTTGTGTGCTAAGGAGAGAAAAGTAAATAATGTTGCACAGCTCCTCACCGTCTGATCTGTTTCTAAAGCAAAATAGTTCATATATTCACACCTTGTATTTGCACCCTATCCTCACTCTTCAAACGCTCCTGTTTCTCAGGAGTGTCTGGTAGCCTTCAACCCCAAGAAAAAGCACCAGGAAGCTTCTCCTAAATAAGTTTAGGAAAAAATGAATCAAGGTAGTAAAGTTGACTCCTACTCAGGCTTTCATATAAAATCTCATTCCCCAGTCATCACAGAAGCTCTGATGGGAATAAGTGTTTCTCGACACTGATGTTCAGAATGCTAAATATTTAATTGATATAAAAATGTGACAATAGTCTGTGCTAAATATTTAATTGAGGTAAAAATGTGACAATAGTCTGTTCTCTTAATGGGAGAAAAAATGTCAGCTCACATGACAGAGGTGAAAAACAAAAGAAACTTTGGGTTTCTCATTTCCTTCTGTAATTGCTTGTTCCGGGACCTGCTGTATTCTCAGTTCTCTCCACTAGAGGCCAATGTCACCTTGAGGCAGGCCTGTTCAGTGCTCTCTGGCTGTTTCTGCCCATTAGTGACTCAGGGTTACTAACAATCACTATACTTGAAATGAGAGGCTCATTCAGAAAAATGTTTAGTAAAGGGCCTTATTCTTGTCTTTTAAACTTTTCCAGCTTTTAACTAGTCAGTTCATGACCTGGAGTTTTTTACCTTGGAAACTTAGCCAGCAAAAAGATCATTTTACTTGCCCATGTAATTCGTTCAGCCAATAAATACTTGATCAGAATTAACTGTGCCAGACCTATCTGGGAAAAGAGAATTGAACAAACTAGGCATAAACGAGTATTAATGAGTAAATATAAGTGGAAGGCGCCTTGAGTGGAGAAATGCAGGGTGAAATAGAGTCCAATAAAGACCTGAAGTGAAGGGTTCCCTTGGGAAAGTGATGCTGGCTGGGGATTGGGGGGAGATTATTTAGGATAAAAGGAATCAACGTAGTAAAATTGACTCCTACTCAAGCTTCGTATAAAATCTCATTCCCAGCTGTCACAGAAGCCCTAATGGGAATAAGTGTTTCTCGACACTGATGTTCAGAATGCTAAATATTTAATTCAGGTAAAAATGAGGTAATAAAAATAAAAATTGAGTTAAAAATGAAGCAGACAAAACACAGGAAGCCATTTATGTGGACACGTACATCGGAGAACCCAGATGGGCCCAAGGCAGCAAGCTGATGTCAAGGTTAGGAATGATGGATGGAAAGTGAATTGGAGAAGTGGTCTGGAAGGACCTGGTGTGCCATATTATGAATTTTTGTCTTTCAGCCATATCTCATCTCCAGTTCATCCCAGCCTGTAGCTTCTCCTTCACACTCACTTTTTTCCCAGATTGTCTTCTCTGGCCACCAGCATGCTATGTGCTTGGCCTTTTTAAAATGAGATTATTCATCATTGGTTTGCATGGCGCTTGCTAGGGTGGCCCTACCTTCTGTCCTTCTAGAGACTGAGCCAGTGGGTGCCTTTTGGCCCAGAATAATTATTGATATACTGTCCCCTTTTACTCTCAGAAGTGTCCCTGTTTGGATGATGTCTTATTACAGAGAGAGGCTCTTGTTTTTTCTTTGCCTCATGCAGGACTTCAAGAAAAATCTACTCAGTGTCACAGAAGTGTACCTGACTTAAACATTAAGTTACTCATGGCAAGCTTTAGAACCTATAAACACAGAAATTACACACTGTACCTTCAGTGTAATGGCCTGGAAAGCCATTGCCAACTTGTAAAAGATACTCTTTCTTTATTTGCCTTTGCAGTATTACATTTTCAACAGTCAGTGTTTGAAGGCAAACTTTGGTTTTCTGAAATGCCCAACATGCACTTGATGTCCTCACCTTGTTGGCCTGGCCTTGCTGGTTTCCCCTTGGGCCTTTCAGAGTGGCGCACGTTTGGAGTTTCCTGCACATCCCTAATCTTTTTCCTCACAGGAGCCAGCCACTTTCTAGCTCTCCTCTTTCTAGGTGTTCTTTATGTATTGCAGGTTTTGTGCTGTTCTGATCCTCTCTGGTAGAAAAACTCGGTATTAAGTAAGATGCCATTATTTCGGCTCTGTGGCTTTCTTACTTCGCACTTCTCATCCCTAAATATTCCCCAAGCCCAGCTCCTAAGCCTCCAGTCTGCCTCACTGATGACATCTTTGCGTCTACCCTTACTGAGATTCAGAAGTCACTTACAATATCTTTAAAGGCAAAGCTTGCCATTCACTTGGGTTTTTGCTTTATCTGCAGCAGCTTAGCAGTATCGAGTCAAAAATCTTTGGTCTGTCTCTCTGCAATGTTTTCAATCACTAGTATTTATTGAGCCTAGCTAGCATTCTCCTAGACACCATGGGGTATAGGAATAAAAGGTTAGGTTTCATGTCTGGGGGCATATGGAGTCACACGTTATATGCATATAGAGATATGATATCTCATTTATGTTGATACTCTAAGTGACATGAATGAGGTGGTGAAGGGCAGATACCTGTCTGAAAGGAAGGATTGATTAAAAAGACCTAGAAACACCATGCCAGAATAAGCAACACTGATTTCCAGGAAAGAGTAGGTACTTGTCGCAAAATATAGACTACCAGCAGTGGAGAAAATGCTTTGAACCAGTGGAGATGAGAGCAGTTTCATCAAATACTGTGAACTTCTTTGAGGTCACTGCTTTTCCTTTCCTCTTTGATCCTCCAGTTGCCTGCGCGCAGCGTGTGGCTTGTGGTGGAGATGACCTCTGACCCCTGGCCTTTGATCCTTCCTGTGCGTTCCCGCAGAGGCACGTTTGCCCTTGGGCCCCCTTTATTGCATCTCATCTTGGACCTTCATACTGAGAAGGCTGCATCATCCATTCTTCCTGTGTCCACTGTGGAAATCAAACTACGGTTTCCTAAAGGACCAGAATCTCAGGAACTTCTGAACTGACCTTAGTTCTGCTTCCTCACAGTGCTTTGTTCCGGTGCCCACTTCAGCAGCTGAGTTTTGTCACATGTGGTGTTATTGCTGGGCCCCGGACGATCGACGCGAATACGATAACCGTCTTCTCCGTCCTGATGTCGTCTTCTCCTTGCTTGCCCACCCTCCTCAGACGGGGTCCCATCGTCAGCATTTCACACTCATGAGGGTAGTTGCTCCCACTATTGGCGGTTGCAGGAGGCCCTGGCTTTCCTAGGAATCACAGCCCAGTCAGCACGGATGAGTCCTGTAGCCTACCACCCACAGGACTTGAGTCCTGGAAAAAGGCAGGAGAAATTTCAGTTCTGTCATATTTCCTTTTCAGTATGGGTATGGCTTCATCACCAGAATGAAGAATATTTTAGAAGCTTATTTGTTATGAAGGAAGAAAATGGCAGTATTTCCCCTGGTAAAACTATCATACATCTTTCTGTTACTGAGCTAATGACTAGAAATAGCACTCAGCTTGGATTTATTGGTTAAAACAAAACAAAACAAAAATACGGTGACACTGTGGTGAAAAAGAAGATAAATTTATAGTTTATATTTATATATAATTTATATAAGTTACTTATAGTTTATAGCTTATTTATAGTTTATAAATCCTAATGTTTTTTTTTTTTTTTTTAAAGATTTTATTTATTTGACAGAGAGAAACACAGCGAGAGAGGGAACACAAGCAGGGGGAGTGAGAGAGGGAGAAGCAGGCTTCCCGCCGAGCAGGGAGCCCGATGTGGGACTCGATCCCCGGTCTCCGGGATCATGACCTGAGCCGAAGGCAGTCGCTTAACCAACTGAGCCACCCAGGCGTCCCAAATCCTAATGTTTTTTAAAAGGACCATATTCATGGTAACTTATGGACCTGCATGTCTGTCTGTGTTTAATTAAGCTAGTTTTGTTTTGTCTTTGTGTTTGGTAGAACAGGAAATTCCTCCAAGATACGAGCATGTGATTCTACCCAACAGCCAGCAGGTGGCAACATGAGGCAGTACTGCTGGGTTTTTTTTTTCCCCCTTCTGTTGGCCTGGCTGACAGATTGGCTTCTTCTCAGAATAAACCAAAATCAGACCCAGATACTGAAACCATGCAGAATCTTATTATTTGTGACTGACACTATTAGCAGTGTGCTCAGAACCGTGTTTTAACCCATCTATGGGGCGCTGCCAAGTCCTATTGATATTACCCAGCACTCATTCCCGTCCATTGTTTGATATTGCTATCCTTTTGCAACCTGAAATTGGTAGGAAACAAAGAATGATCCTGGAGTTGCGTCATCTCTGGGACTTTCAAACCAAATTACAACCATCCCCAGCAATATATTTTTCTCTCTTGAAGTTCTTCCCTGCAGAATTAGTCTCATCTCACACATCTTTCTTATTTTCCTTCATTGCCTTCCTTAAAACAAAAAGGAGCAAAGTAAAATCCCAAGTCTTTAAAAATTGGATCCATTCTTAAGATTTAGAGATAAACCTGGCTTAAATGTAGTATTTAGACAGACACAACACAAGATAAACCAGTCCTGTTTAAATAGAAGGTGGCTTTGAGAGGTCTATAGGACTCTTCACCGAGCAGATAAAACAGTCTTGTTCATTAAATATTATGAGTGTGTAAGTTGGTCCTTTTAGATCATACTTGAACAGGAATGATAGTACATGCATGCATTTTGCTGGTAAGCTACTCTAGACTTATGTCTTGGGGGTTGTTTACAGCTAAAATGGGGGAATACTCCAAATTGGTCCATGTTTAGCACAAAGCAGTGCAGTTTTTCCCATGATTTCATTGATTTTTCTTGAAAATATACCCAAACCTGAGGTTTAAAAAAATGTAATAATAGCTATACATTTATAGATATATATAAATATATGTTTTTTTCTGTGAAGTATGAGTAGCTTAAGATAATTGGAAAAGTTGAGGATTTAAAGAAAATGAGTAGTTAATTCAGCAGTAAATATCTTTATTGACTTCATTTAACGTGTTTGATCTGGTAGTAAAAGAACCATGCAGATGGTCCTTTAATGTTCCTTTCAGTACTAAGATTTTGTGAAACATCTTTTAAAGAGGAGTAGGTGGTGTAGGAAAAAATAAATGTGCTATTTTGGCTTCTAGGGAGGGGAGGGGAAGCAATTATTTTTAGAATATGTTCTAGTTACACCCAGTTTTAGAAGAAATAGAAGAGTATATTTTAATGTCAGTGAATCCTTCAGGGGGATGAAGTCTGTGGAAACACATCTTTCAGATCCTAGTCACCAAGTCTGTAATTAAAGCGTGTGTGCACACATGTGCATCGACACACACACACGTGTATTACCACACAAATGGTGGGGGGTGATGAAAGCCTGAACATATTAGCAAAGTTTCCTGGATACAAAGTAGCTAGACATCAATCCACTGTTTAAGTGCCAGTGCTGCCAAATTTAGCGTTCCTTATGCTGGAGAGACTACAGAAGGAATGTAGTTGAAGTATAGGAAAAGATGAAAGAATGATGGAATCAATTAGAAAAAAATATTGAATCACACCATTAATGTAATAGCAAGGGAGTAATTGGGCAAGCTAACTGGAGCGTTTATCCCCAGATTAAAGGCAAATAGGAACTCCGCTGTAGCAGGAAATCACAGTGTCATATGTTCATTCTTCTCTTTTTTCTTAAGGATTAAATAGTCTTATAATTAGATTTTCTTGTGATGTTAACTGTGATAAATAATGCACCTGTAATATAGAATGAACTTGTCTGAGTCCCTGTGGAGATTTTTGCCACGGACGGTGCTTTTCTTGGACTCTGTGTATCATAACATTTTATTTTGGATTGCACCAGTGATGTCAGTCTTTTGAGAATTGCTCACACTCCCGCCCACACAGAGCATGCAAGCAGTTGGGTGCTCACAGGATTTTTTTTCTTTTTTAAATAAAAATTGTCTTTCATTCAGACATTAGGTGTTCAAACAAATGTTGATTCTGGATGTGAAAGGATACTTTGTTACCCTCAGCAATTCCTTCCAGTATAGTAAGAACAGTTCTGCAGTAGTAGTATCAAGTGTGGACTTGATATACTACTTTATATATTAATTTGGTGAAATATGCATCTATCACAACATGAGCTGAAATGCAAAAGAAAGGGAATACATCCATCCACAACTGCTTTGTGAACTGGGTTGCTGGTTCTGTTTTTATGCATTGTTGGGAGTTTAAACAGACAAAACTTCTGACACCTTGACATTTTCTTTCCCTTTCACTTCCTCATGATGGTCTTTTTGGCTGCTGTCCTCGCCCCTCCTTCTCCCTCTCCAGGTTCCTGCCATCCCTGTGCAGGATCTGGTAAGCATTCATTCATTCTTGTCAGTAGGCTGCATCTGAAGTGAGGCATGGGTTCCTGCTTCATCATCATCTCAGTGAGCTTTTGTTTGCCCTGTAAGCTTTTCCTTTGTGAATGACAAACGAGTCAGGTGGTGAGGACATAACTTGAAAACCTGGGCATCTTCAAAGGTATTTCTTCGTTTGCCCATTTAACAGATATTGATTAAGCTATCTTTTTTACCTGGCCTAGTATAGATGTTCAGGGTCTAGCAGCGAGCAAGAGAGGTCTCTGTTCTCAGTCGTGAAGTTTCTGGGCCCTGGAAAGGATCTCAATGGACAGCTAAGCCCCTCACACATAGCATCCAATTTAATACTCACAGTAGTCCTTTAAGAAACTAATCGATACAGGGTTTGAGTGCATTTTTAAAATATGGGATAGTCTTCAAGAGTGGTCCTCATGCTTGACTCCGCAGCTTTCGAAGTTGTCCGCTTACTCCCTTCTTGGAGTTTTTCTTCACTTCTAAACTATCACATCCCACATATACACATTCTTGTTCCCTTCCTTCTCCCTTACCGAGTTGATCCCCAGTAAGTTAATTTCTCCCAGATCCTGTTTTTGTACTTTTTATCTCCTTGTTAACAGTATGCTGATCTTCATTTGTCTCCTTGGCTCTGGCTCTTCTGTTTCCAGTTTCTCATCGGCAATTTAGCTGACTTTGTATTACCACCTCTGGCTCTGACCCCAAGCATTTGCTGATAAATGCTGGCTTACTAGATTATCTCCTCCCTTCTCTGTGAGGAGGCTGGTCGAAGCAGCCGAGTTCCACTGTGGGTTTCTAAGAACCACAAAAGGGCCCTGGCCGCTGGTCTGCCGGGGGCATCCTAGAGTCAGCCCGAGCATGATTTCCTTATCGGTTTCCTTCTCCCTCCCTCTGCCCTAGCCTTCAATTACCATGGGAATGTCTGGCATTATTTTAGCCAACATTCATTTTGTTTTCCTAGGTAAGCTCACATTTTTCTCAGGTCATGGAACTGTGCTTCTGTCAGTGACACAGGATTTCATAGAGACCTCTGTCTTGGATGGTGCCTCTCTGTCAATGGAAGTCTTGGTCAGTTATTCATTTTCTTGGGGCGGCCTCATTAGGTGGCAGGCAATAATAAGCTTTGGAGGAGGAGAACAAGATTGAAATCCAAACTCCAACCAGGTAAATACAGGCATGTTAGCCCCCCTTTGGCATCCGAACATTAAGGTTGATCATATGGTTGTGAGGATCCCCTGAGATTCTCTACATATGGGGCTTGACGCTCTGCGTGACATAGAAGCCGTGCTCGGTGAATCGTGGCTGTTGCCATGAGTGTATGACCCCGCTGTGAATCGGTGGCTGGGGGAGGATGAAGTCAGACCAGAGTCTGGGAGCTTCTGTCTTTGATTAATAAGACGGGGGAAGGGGTGGACTCCTGTCTGCTTTGAATACAGGACACCGTCCTTCAAGTCACTTCTCTCATCTAGCTGTAAAAGTAACTATTTATTGGAGACTTTGGGGTTAAGAACATTGCTCAGGTTTGAGTACTTGGCCTTATCAGCCTGCCGATTGTGTTTCTCACGTGGCAGCTCAGGCAGTCCATACAAAGACTACATTTTCCATAAGTTACATTTGTTGAATACAGTTGGTTTCCTTTTTCTCGCTTTTGTTCTGGTTAGATCTGTTTGCCATCTCTTATTTCCTGTCTCTGGTCTGCAGATGGTCTGGTAGACCACAGTTCTCTGTTGCTGCCCTCAGTGAGGAATGCTCTTCAGGTGGTAGAAGAGTACAGTAGACTTTCTTCCCGTCTTGGAAGCGCATTTAGACTCGGAGAACTGTGTCAAGGGAGTGAGGTTCAAAAAGGCTTTGATACGCGTTCCTATCCATTCCAGCACTGACTTTGTTTTCTTTCTCCAGGACCTTCAGATAGAACGAGAGAGGAGTTCCTATAATATATCCGGGGGCTGCACGGCACTCATCGTGGTTTGCCTTTTGGGGAAGCTGTATGTGGCAAATGCTGGGGACAGCAGGTAAGCAGTTTCTCTGCGTGGCTCTTACTGATTTCCAGTGCCTTCGATCATTTTTTTTTTTTAAGAATTAAATGATTGGCAATTAGATACCTTCTGCATCTGAATATAATGCATTAAAGATGAATCGCCAGGCTGGTATGAAAAGGTAAAGGCTGTCTTCTGCTCGCCCATGGTATCGGTTTGCATATATAGCTGTGGTTAATCTGTGTGCCTGTCATTACCACCTGGGGCCAGTCTAAACTGGTAGTATCCAAATATTTTTTGACTTCAGAACCTGATTTGCAATAAAAGCTTAGCAGAAGCATAAAGCATGAGGGTGAGAGGAGGGAGGACAGAGGTTTGAGTGAAGAGGCTGTTTGGAAGGGACCCGGGAGGACTCCACAGCTGGTTCCACTTCTGCTCAGTGACCTCGATCAGTCCCCTCTCAGAAGCCTATGAGTTTCTCCTTTGGTGCTGCACAAGCCCTTAGAGGCTATCCTCTCTATTTTTCTGGGCTCAACTGAAAGGAATTTTGGCCAAGAGATTATGCTTAACCCCTACTCTATCCAGCATTATTGAGAATAAGATAAACTTGGCTTTTATTTTAAATAACTGATGCACCCTCACTTTAGGTACAGGGAATTTTAAAATTATAGACTTTGGGGAAAGTGTTCTGATATGTATTACATACTTCCCTGCCCCTTTAGTCACAGCATATGTTGGCTTCTTGCTAAAGACTGACTCTTTTGAAAGCGATCAGAGTACTGGACTCTGCAAGATGTCCTCAGAGGACCCATGATGTCCCTGCACAGTCTGTGGTCTTAAGATGCCCTCATTCCTCCATCCCCTCCCTCCGGGTTACATGTCTCTTCCAGCATCCTTGCTTGCCCTGGCCCTGCTCCAGGTCTGACCCACTCTCCCCACTTCCCTGTCAGCATCAGGTTGTGGCCGAAGAGGGACTCCCTCAGGCAGCAGAGGAATTTACCTTTTACTTCCGCTTACAAAGCTGGAGAGCCTGTGGGAATCTTTATTCCCTCTACTTAAGCATCCTTTCTTGCTCTTCCCACTGAGGAGCCCAGAGAGTCAGGGAGAGTGGACTTCCAAGGCAGCAGTATGTGGGGTTTGATGATTGACGGGTTTTGCAGGTCTGTTTATTTTTACTGAACATGGATTTCCATTAAACTCTATACCTCCGTTTCAGCCTAATATTTTGCTGGGTAAATGGCAGTGTCTGTAGGGTACCATGTGTACCCCATGGCTTCTCCTCCTTTGTGTCATGACAGACTCCCAGCAGAAGACAGACTCCTACTCAGGTGGGTCAGCTGAGCGAAGGAGTGAAAGGAAACCTGCCAGGAGCAATGGGGCTCAGGAAAACATTTGCCACCTAAGGCCTGCAGGACCCAGGGAGGGTTTTACTACAGCAGAGCCCAGGAGAGTGGGGTCACTGGTGAGGGGCCCTGGGCAGGAGGTACAGGGGAAAATGGAAGAAACACTTGGATTTCTTTCTCTCTCTCTCCCCTAAGCCCTGTCGCTTGCGGGGGCTTCCTGATGGACGAGCCCAGCTGGGAGCCAGGTGATGAGTGGCCCAGAGAGGAGTGGGCCTCCAGGTCAGCCGGGCAGGGCATGCACACAGACCAGTACAGCTTCTCTGGGGGAGGGGCAAGTGGAGGGTAGACAGCAAGGCTGCTGCTTCTCCTTTCCTTCTCCACCCCGGGCTTTGAGCTTCTCAAAAATAGGAATCCCCAGTCTTCAGGCGCCTCTTAAGACAGGCACTGAGGAGCTGGTCTCTGGGCCTGCTGTTCTGTTCCAGATCTCGTGCTTGTTTGGAGATGGATGAGCAGATAAAGAGGTGATGCCCTTCTGCTCAGAGAGAGACTGGATCAGTGATTGAGCTGTTGGCACTCATAGTCCTTTGTCTTTATGTCGAGCTTCATGCCTTTGGAAATGACTTTGCTTTTTTTAGCCCTTGCAGTGAGTAGGGAGGTGACAGAATGTCTTGTTCCCTGGGGACAGGCCCACCGCTCATTGCAGGGAAGCACCTCTCACCAGATGATCTTGCAACTCAGACAGTAACCCAGCTTCTGGGCCCAGAGTATTCCATGTTGCATTATCCTCATTTTGAACACAGTTTTCTTCCAAAATCCAAGCCCTTTGATGGAGCCACTTCCCCAGCAATGGCCTCAGTCCTACTTCCCAAAAGCTCCAGTGCCCCGTCCAGGACCTGCTGGTTTCAAGTATTCATCTTCTGGGCTCCTATTCTCCCTCCACCCTACCCCCCAACTTTTGTTTTTAAAGTGCCAATTTCTAGACTGGATCTTGAACTCTCATCTATACAAATAGTGGTGGTGGACTAGATAATTCCTAAAGTTTCTGGCATCCTATAGGCTATCCCAGGAGGAGTGATACTTTGAAAAGTAAAGTGGTGCTATACTTATTGATTTTGGGGGGTAATTTTTATCCTTCTTAGAGTTGTTTTTGAACTTTTGGTGTAACACAGGTTCCCGGGTTCCTAAATGTTTATAAAAGTAGGATGCTTTCCAATTCACAATAATTTGAAATACCTAATAGATACTTTTATCCTTATGAAAGCTGTAAGTGCACACACGCCCTATGATAAAATAGTATCTTTAAAAACCTAATAAGTTTAATTATATGTGTGGTGTTCCAGCTCCAGTGTCCAGATTGGGGGTTTTATGGCTGATTGGTTGGGTTTGCTGTTCATGTGTGGGTCATATGTCACATAGAAACCTAAGAGCAATAGGAGTTGTTATTTATATGCAGGATCTAAAGGATAACTTATTACGGTGCTATTTTCAGCTCTTGTGTGAGCAACAGATACTCAGTTTCATCTTAAGTAGGATCACTGCCTAGTTTATGTACTAATTTTATAGATTTTCAAGTTTGCAAAAATATTCAGTTATTCCCAAGAAACAGCAACTAAGTGAACCGTGATCAGACTTGCATAAATGTAAGTCCATTATCCCTTATGGGCAAGTAGTCATGAATCTGAGGGCTGAATTTAAACAGATGATTAGAGCTGACAGAAGTTTCTAGCAACGGTCCCCTGATTAATTAGGTGCTGTTTTTTTCTTCTTTATTGCCAGATATTGGTTGCTGTATGTTTACTTTAAATCTTGACAGCTTTGAGAGTGAAAGCAAATCTTCGTCGTGGGTTCACTACCCCTTAATTAGTCACACTCAGGAGAAGAGAAGGTTCACTCTGGTTTGGTTCAGAAGCTACCGGTGGTCAGGGACTATTTGCTGAGCTCTGCAGTGAGCTATGAACCATCTAATTCACCGTCAGGCACACGTGTGTTGGGGGTTGTATTCAGGAAGGGCTGCCTCGTGTTGCTTGTGGTTTAGCAGTCTCTGAGTCAGCGATTACCCTCAGTGTAGTGTAGGCCACAGGGAGGCCAGTGACAGGTCCGCAGTCTGGGGCAGACTTGCCTTTCGCTCCTCTGCCGAGCGAACCAGCCAGAGAGAACATGCAGGAACTAGTTGGTACATGACAGTTGCTTTGTTTTTTCCTAGGCAAAGGCAGTCAACTGAACACCTAGGGGATCGTAAGGGACTAGGAAAGAAGCAGATGGTGGGCGGGTTTTCCTTTCAAGCAAAAAAGAACTGGTAGATTGCAAATGTCATGCAAAGCAATATGCAAACTGTCACCCATTGTGTTTGAGTCATTGGCACCTTAGGGTGCTGTGAGTGATTCTTCGGTTTGAGAAGATGCTTTGACTCCATTTTAGAGGATGATTTCATTGTCTTTCTGGAGAGCTAAGGCACTAAGGGAGCAAAGCCATTTCCATTTACTTCAAATAATGTCTAAAAGTTTGGCAACTGAGACTAGGTGAACTCGTTCGGATTAAAGAAAACCATTTAAGATTTGTTAACTTGATGGCTCCATTCTTGCCCGATTTATAGTAACAGAAGCAATCAGACACCTAATCAGTGCTAGGCACATGTTAAATACTGTCACATCACAGAGAACCCTATTACTTTCATCTCCTTAATGAGGAGTAGGCCTTGTTGATATCAGGTAAGGAACTGAAGCACAGTGAGGTGAAGTGATCTGCCCAAGGTCCCACAGCTCCTAAGGAGCCTGACTGCCATCCAGCCCAAGCCTGGAAGTCAGAGCACCATATTCTTAGTGAATGTGCTCTACCCTGGATAGAGCATGAGACCCACGCCACGAGTTTTTTGGTTGTTGTTGTTCACATTTTAACATCTCTAAAATTGAGAGTTTCTAATTAATATTTTTTCTTTGCTCTTTGTATGTAAAATGATGACATACTTTATGATCTTTGATTTCACCTGAAATGGTTTATGGGGTGTCATTAAGGAGATGGCTGCACTTAACAACTATTTTAAATGCATTGTAGTAGTGATGCAGATAAGCTTTCAGTGGTCCAATTCATTCATTCTTGATACAAGGAATCTTTTCTCAAAATGAGGACTGCTATCTGCTTCCAGAGACCCTAAAGTTCTCTGAGACCGCTGTAAATTTTGTTTCATTTTGATGATCCTCTATTGAAAATAAGCATTTTCTGGATTGCCTGGCTGACTATCTTATAAGTGATAACTGCCATGAATTCAGACCCTCATTTCTCATATTGAAGGTCCTCCTAGGAAAAGGTCAGGAAGGTCAGATGTGTTCCTGATGTAGTTCTGTCTCCAGAAGTAAACAAACATTCCACTAATTGTCCTTTAAATGAAGCCAGTGAGTGGAGCCTGGGGTGGTTTTTTTCTTTCCTTTCTCTTTACCTCATTTTCAAATGTCCAGAATTACTTGTCATGTAATTTACAGCTTTCTGTAACCATTCAGAGGTGAATTCTTCTGGCAAGTCTGAATTTTCTTGAGGACAGGAGTTGAGTATTAAACCAGACTTATATTTTTAAATTCAAAACCAGTTATACCTCTGGTATTTCGTCTCTCAGCCTTCTCCCCTTTACTAGTGGTAAGACATGATATAACTTCCTCCATCCCAAGGAAGATAAAGAACTATTTACTCCTTTTTATCTTTGTGGACAGAAGTGCCCAGTACAGAACCTTCCTGAAACTACTTATTAATAAGTGGTTCATCTGTCCATACCTACCAGTGGACTGCTACTTTGACAGTGGCCTTCTTCTAAGTTTAGCAATAGATTTGATCTTCTTCCACTGACAACATTAACTTCCCCATGCCTCTTACTGTTTCACAGGCATCTGAAGAACAGTATAGAGAGAAATGAAAACTAACCATCATTCTCTACTATGAAAGGTGAATTGCTGCCTCGATCTTTTTCCTGCATCACCCCCATCTTTCTAGTACTTAGTTCCATAATCCCTGATCTAGGCATAACCTGTAGTAGGGAATAGCAGAAAGAAAATACTACTGCCATGTTCATGAATACAGAGACTTTGATGGCTCAAAGCAGTCTGGACTCTTCCCATCAAGACACTCACTGTCTATACAGAGGGCACCTAAGAGGCCTTTCTCTCTGGATTTCCTTCGTGTCTCCTCCCCTTGGATATTTTTGAACCTGTTTCTGACACCCCTTGGTTCTCAAAGTGTGGCCACACCAGCAGCAGTAGGTGCGAACTTAGTAGAAAAGTAAATTCTTAGTACTTAGTAGAAAAGTAAATTCTAGGGTTCTACCCCAGACCTACCAAATCAGAACCCGGGTGGATGGGGCCCAGAAAACTGTTTTAGCAAGCCCTTCAGGTGACTCTGCGACAGTTCAGAATCCCTGCTCTGAAGTCTACCCCTGGGCATCTGAGAGAGCTGCGAAGGAGCCATTGTGTCTCATATTGAAGGTCCTCAGGGAGAGTGAAGGGCACAGGGAGAGTGCCCCTGATGCTCCCTGACACTGTTCCTCTGGCGGCTGGCTGCCAAGTCCTAGGCCAGTCTGCTCCTCTGGAAGGTAGGTCCTTTCCCTTGAAAAATGTGAGTTAGAAGAAGGACTTCTTACATGATCCAGTTCCTTATTTCAGACTCCTGCTGACTGTTGAGTAGTTCTGCAGCCCCCATCCCATCCTGCACCAGGCTAGGATTCCCATCTCTGAAATGGGTCAGGCATGCCCCTATGTGGACTTCTGGTCTCTTGATTGGGCCCCTGGGAAGAGTGTCCTTCTGGCTGTGATTCCATCAACCCACCCAAGTCATGCTTTGAACAATTCTCTTCTGCTCCTAGCGCAAGGAGCGGCTGGGCTGGGAAGGCTCATGGTATTTGTAGAAATGGAATATATGCTTTTAGGAACACTGGCATGAAATGGTTGTCAAGGTTGTAACTTTGTCCCTGGCTGCTGAAGGTGGAGCAGTGGGTTAGTGTCATGAGGGAACTTCCAAGTGAGAATCCCAGGGCTGTATCTTTGGACCACTTAAGCCATCACCAAGGTTTTTAGGGTTCAGTCATCTAATTTGCTGATCGTGAAATCAGGTAAGATGAGCTAGTGGGATACAAAAAGACCTTTAGTACCTGGGAAAGTGTGTTAAACTGTAAAGTTTAACAGTAGTGAAGGTAGAGTGTCATACCTCTTGAAAGAGGAAAGAAACTGACAGGATGCAAGAGATGAAGCCTATCAGTGGCTCCATTTTTTAAAAATGAGTGAACAGTTCATTTAAGTGAACAGTAAATTCAGTCTGGTCAGCAGTGTGATGTGCACACCAGAATGTGATATAATCCTTGGGTGAAGCATTGGAGGTAAAGGGGAACAACGCCTAATGGTTTTTGTTGGCTTATTTTGTCTCAAGCACGCTTTCTGGTTTCTAGGGCTTTCCATGAGTAACTGATTAATCCTCACACCAGCTCTTTCAGGAAGGAACTGTTTGTTAATCTTACTTTACACCTGAAGTCTCTCTCTAGGTGGCATAGTTCAACATGTGTGTGAATGAACAGGGACATTCCACAGAGAAGCCAGAGGGGTGAAGGGGTTCAGAGCCACGTCTGAAGGGAGGAGAAAAGCTGAGCCTAACCAGAGGTTTTTAGTCACATGGAAAGATAATTGTGTTGGTTCCAGAGATCTTTGG
This sequence comes from Spilogale gracilis, assembly GCA_004023965.1. NCBI lineage: Eukaryota > Metazoa > Chordata > Mammalia > Carnivora > Mephitidae > Spilogale > Spilogale gracilis. The sequence goes on from PITA01004289.1 coordinate 90,774, forward strand.
ATGTTTGTGAGATATGGGGAGAGTGATAGGGGTTGTTCTCCGTGATATGGGGACAGAGGTGACAAGCACAGGAGGACAGGGCCATGGTTAGGAGCAGGGGCTCAGACTGGCTGAGCTGAACCTTGGCTCTGCCACTTTAACTTGATGTGACTTCGGGCCAATGTCGTGCTTCCGGTGCCTCGGTTTTGCTGCCTCAAATGGAGATGATGGTGGCAGCCCCTTCCGGGGAGGAGTGGATGAGCAGATGCGCAGAAGCTCTCAGGATGGAGCCAGGTCCTTGTAACTGCTCAGCAGTGGTTGACTCTTCGTTGTCATCGTACTCGGTACAGATTCAGCAAGAGCTGTACACAGATGTGGCAGGCTGCTGTGGAGAAGACTGGGTTTTCTCTTAAGGAAAATATTTGTGCATCAACTGTATCACCACCTAGTAAAAATGTTGTACTAAGTAATTTGGTTTTCTCAGGGTCCCCATTAAGCATTATGTTTCAGTGACTTTAGGGGATCTTTATAATATTGTGATGTTTCCTTTTTCCTTTTTTTAATTAGAGAGAGAAGGAGGGGCAGAGGAAGAGTGAGAGAGAGAATCTTAAGCAGGCTCCACACACAGCCCAGACCTCGATGCAGGGCTTGATCTCATGACCCTGAGATCAGGATCTGAGCCAAAATTGAGTCTGCTGCCTAACCAACTGAGCAACCCAGGTGCCCCTCAGTTTTCCTTCTTTTTTTTTTTTAATATTTTATTTGAGAGAGAGGGAATGAGAGAGAGAGAGCATGAGAGGGGAGAAGGTCCAGAGGGAGAAGCAGACTCCCCACGGAGCTGGGAGCCCGATGTGGGACTCCAGGATCATGACCTGAGCCGAAGGCAGATGAATAACCAACTGAGCCACCCCGGCAACCCCCCTCAGTTTTCCTTCTTATAAGAGATTCATGATCTCATGATTTGTATAAGGAAAGGTACAGATGTTTCTTGCTGTCTGTTGGGTAGGCTAAGGGTGGAAACAGTAGATATTCAAATTCATTAGTCTAGAGAAGCAGTGACTTTGTTTCCTGTAGGCATCCAGGGACCCGGGATGAAGGAGGCTCTGTCATCTTTAACACTTTGTCTCTGGGCACATTGCCATCCAGTAAGCTGGAAAGGAATGAGAGTGTGGGCGGGGAGCAGTCGAGGGAGCTTTTTATGGCCCAGGCTCAGAAGAGGCACCTATCATACCTGCATGCTTTCTCCTGGCTGCTGCAGTTCAGGTGTATGGCCATCCAAGAAAACAAGGCTATTGGGACACATGTAGTCTAGGTTGTTTTCCCAGGACCAGGGGACTCAACTTTTATGAACGTTTGGCAGTTTCAACGGGCACTGGACATTGAGGAGGGAATTCACGTTAAGTGCAATTAGTGATGGTGTCTTTGTTTTTGATACATTTTCCCCCATTGAGCTGATGAAGCTACAACTTGGATGTCATTATCTTTAAAGCCCAAAAACTGGTGATCTCTTTTGTTATTTTAATTTTGTCACTGTTAGTTTTAGAAGAGGTGCAGTAAGTTCAGCTTAAATTGTCAGATAGCAAATAACTAGCTGTCTCAGTGTGATCCACTTTCATCTTTGAGAGCATATTTGAATAATGAAAAAGCCTGCAAGTAAATAGCATACCGAATGTGTTTGTCTTTAGAAAGTTCATCACAGAAAGCAATACTCATTTTGTGCTAAGGAAGACAAGTGACATTAACCAGGGTAGGGTGTGACTATCCTGATGTTTTAGCAAAACATGTTCTGTTCTTTTCAGTTGATTTTTAAATTCTTGTGGTTATGGTGTAGAGGTTTTTAAGTGGCATACCAGTTCAGGTCAACAGTTTCACAAAGGAGGAACATTACTCATTAATTATCACACAGATGAGCAAACCACATCTTAGAGAGATGCTGTACCTTGCCCAGAGTCAGACTGTATGCTGTGCAGCTAGATTCAGACTCTGGCCCATAAGTCCCACATGCATGCGATTAACTGCTACCCCGTCCTGAGTCCTGAGCCCTGAATCACTCCCCTCAGATAGCTGGGCCTGCACTTTAGCTGTGGGTCCCCCTTAGCCACTCTCTGAAAATGTTATCTGTGATTTATATCTAATTTTTTATTTCACATTTTCTTTTTTCTTTTTTTTTAAGTAATCTTCATAAATCTTGGGTTATTAAGACACACAGATGCTGAGTCCCACGTCAGGGCCCCCAGCCTGAGGTATGATGCAGACTTGAGTCAAAACCATACCAAGTCATGACCTAAGAAGAAATTCTCCTCCTGCCCTAGGTGGAAGTGGGGCCAGCCACTGCTGGAGATCTCTCATGCACTGGGACCCTCTGTGAGGAGAGTCGTGCAAACCAGCCCTCCTTGGGAGGAAGGTACCAGAGTGACGGGTCCAAGGGAACCCAGAGGTGTGGAGAGTGTGGAGGGTGGAAACACGAAACCCATCTCAGCAGTTTCACTGGCTCCACCTACCAGGAGGTGGGCAGTGGCCAGAGTGCTGGTTGTGGAAGGAATGACAGCGGCAAGGGCCCTACCCATAGTGGTAGTGGTTATAGTGGCATTAGTGGGCATCGTGGCAGGGGGCGGTATTTCAAACAAAGAGATAAAAGAGTCCACTCCTCAGCTGGAGAGCAGTATATAACATGAAGGGAGAGGTGTTGCCTAGTGCCCAGGCAGCTGCTAACCTGCGAGCTACTAGTTCAGAAGAAGAAAGGAGTTAATAAGCTTTGAGATATGCTCAGCCTTAACATTCAGTGGTAGACATAGTGCTGGAGTCAGTAAATCAGGGCCCCTGAGGGCGTGAAGGCTAGCACTGGACAGTCAGGAAGCTCCCAGGAGCCTTGGTCATGGCTTCCCGGGAGGCCTCAGATCCGGGGCAACCCCACTGGTAGAGGTTTTCAGGGGGCTGAGCCTCTCCAGAGCTGGTTAAGGTGGCAGCTGAAAAGCTTCTCTAGGCTTGCGGTTTGAGGCATCTTGTCCGTCTCCTGGCATCTCAGCTGATAAGGCCAGGAAGGAGAATGGAGCAGGGCCTCAGAAGTGCAGGGACTGAACCCGCCAGGTCTGTCTCTGGCTCTGACCACAGAGTGGTCACCAAATTTCAGAGCTGTGGACAACATCTCTAAGATACATTAATAAGATCCTTTTAACTCTGCTTGTTTCCAAAGTAGGGAAGTGAGACTCCAAGAGGGATATGAATTTTGGACCCTGTCACAGTTTGGGACGAGTTTGGAGTTTACCTCTGGGTCTCCAGGCTCCCAGCCCAGTGTGCTTTCTGCTGTGTCTCCTCGAGGCAACCAAGGGCAATGTCCTACATCTGCACTCCAGAAACCTTTGTTTCTTCAGTGCTTCGGATTCTGTACTTAGGCTCTTGTCCCTCAGTAATGTTACAAATATGTCAACCAAGGAGAAAATGAAATAGCCTTCATAATGCCCTATGGCGAGTGGTGACTCAGCAGACTGTTAGTGGCCAGGGACAGTTGGGCAGAAAGATTATTCCATGCTGGAGACCACCGATGCTGTTGAGTATGCACTCAGCAGAATCTTGGAAAGGGAAGGGAACCTGGATTCTAGTCTCAGCTCGCCCCTGGCTGCCCATGGGAACTTGAGAAAGGCAGTTGCTCTGGGCTTCAATTTCCCTATCAGTAAAAAAGGGGATTGGGCTCCACCAGTGTTTCCCGGAGTGGCTACATAAGAATCACCCAGAGTGCTTTCAGAGTAAAACTTCCAGCCCCTTCCAGCACCTTCAAGGGTGCTGATTCGGTAAGTTTAAGCGAAGCCTGACAATTTTAAATTTTTTTAAAAAATCCCCCAGGTGGGCATAAAATGACAGCATACACATTAGGCATTTATCTTTGGTGGCCAGTACATAGTAAGCACTAAGTACATATTAGCTATTAATCTATATTAAAATTGAGAGTCAGAAGGGCTCAGTATTGGTCAAAGTGCAGAGTTTCAAGCCAGGAGACCTGGGTTTGATTGCAGCCCCCTCACTGACCCTGTGACCTTGGGCAAGCTATTCACCTGTTCTATATCTGCTTCCCTCATCTGTAAAGTAGGAACTTTGTATTATAGAGTCACTGTGAGGATTAAATGAGTTATTGCAATTCAGAAAATATCTGTATGTCCACTGTGTACCAGGCAGTATTGTGGGAACTAGATACTTAGTTAATAATGGAAGCAAACCGCCAGTCCTCCTTGGGATCTGCATTTCAGTGGGGGAGGGGGTACTGGCAATCAAGAGAATCAGGAAGTAACACAGACATTGTACGTAAAGGCATTCTTACCTGCTGATTGAAGGTATTTTGAAGAATTCAGACAAGTGCCTGTCTGCCATATGGAAAGCATTTAATAAATGTTATTAATATTGATTATCAATATATTATGATTATTGCTGTTACTACTAACACTATATAGAGTTTGCCACTTTAATATGTCTTAGATTATCATAAAAATATGATGCAAGGTAAAATAAATTTTGCATTACGGTACAGATGACTTGAGCATGATAGGGTACATTACCTCTGAGGCTAATGTAAAAAAGCATATGCTATGCACTTTTGAGATCTCATTCCTGAGCTGTTTTGGGACTGTAGTGTGGAGTCCAACTCCTCTTACCCAATACTGCTGCCAGATGTTAGCTCTGGGCTCTAAAACTATGTTCTTACCAGACTGGATCTGAACAACATGCCAAATTCAAGTCAGCACACTCTGTAAGACTGTCTGGGGGGGCGGGGGGGTCGTCTCCACACTGTTTACAATCATACTTTCCATGCATTGGAGGCATGCTAGGCTTCCTCTAATATTCTTTCCAGCGCTCAAGCTTTGTGATTCTTTTTTAACTTAGTGTTTTGGCAAGCAGTAGTTGTCTCCAAGTAACATAAAAAAAGTTCTTTCTTTCAGCAAAGCCCTTTAAAAAGCCTCCAGGCTCTCAGGCATTCAGCAAACAAACAAGTAATTTTTTTTTTCTCTTGCAAGACTTAGCTGTGAAGTCAAGGTCATGCTTCCCAGGGAGTTAAGCAGCGCAAGAAGCCCTCAATCATGCTGCTGGGCCCAGAGCCCGCCTGACCCTTTGTGTTGGGCTGTGCTTGACCACCCAGCTCTTGGATCCTTGCTTTTCTCTTCCAGTGGCATGCCAGGAGAGAACCTTTTGCAGTTGCCGAGTGGGAACTTATTCCTTACCATGTGCCATCGCCCCTGCCTGCCAAAATTGGATTCATGCAGTTAATCTTCACACTGATTTATCTCTCTCTGCTTACCACCCCCACCCCCGGTACCCCCACCCCCTGCCACAGTTTGGTTCTTTTCTGTGTCAAAGTTTATGTATAGTTCCCTCCCTTCCCCCCCAATCATGGCTCTTTGTAAATCTCAGCTGTCAGGTCACAGCCATGGTTGCCATCAGTATTCTGAGGACAGAGAGTCGCTTTTCCAAACAGGCTGCCCCAGTTCTCAGTGTTAATTGGTCTTTTAAAAAATGGCTGGACTGTATTCACTTTTTAAACCTTCATTTAAGTGAAATTGTGTAGCAAAGTCTCAGTATAGAAAACAGGTAAGAATACTTGTGGTAGAGCCAGTTGCAGAGTAGTTAATGGCACAGATCCTGGAGAAAACTTAGCCGGGTTCTCTGGTCCTGGCTCTGACACTTAGAGTGCTGTGTGCCCTTAAAGTGTGCAGCCTCTCTGTGCCTTTGTTCCTTTATCAGTGAAATGGGGATAGTGAGACACCTTATTTATAATAAGGTTCTTAGAAAGATTATAATCATGCAAAATGCTAAGCGCAGTTCCTGGCCTGTAGTAATTGTTCAATAAATGTTTTTATTACTATAATGATAATAATGATTGTTAACTTCCATCTCAGCCCCTTGGGGTGTTCTATGAACTTTTTAAGAACCAGTGTACAGTACTGTGCTCTCAGCACCGTGTTCTCACATCGAGCTTTTGCCTACAGAAGGAATCAAGTAAATGTCAGATAACAAGGTGTAACAAGCCAGTCTTCATGCTGTGTTCCAGAAGGGATACTCAGTGACTCAGGTGATGAGCAGTCTCTCAAACAAGTCTGTTCAGTCCGTAAGACTGGTTTTCTTGGTGACCATGCAGCTGTACCCTTTGCTCGAGGAATGAGTGCTGCTTCACAAGACACCGTGGGAGGCCTCGTCTGATTCAGCCATTCAAAAGACTCAGGTGGTATTCCACATAAGAACAGGCACACACACACATTTTAGCTGTTCCTGAACTTGGGCTCTGGTAGGAGACCCCCTTGTTTGCAAATAATGTAGGTTTGAAAGTCAATGTTTTGAGGGTGATGAGGCCATGTCAGAAAGAGCCAGACACTATCCTGTGCCTTCTGTAGCGAATACTTAATTACGTGATGCCGAGGCATTGACAACTGTTTCACTGCCTCGCCAGCAAGCAGTCTTCGGGTTGGCCCAACAGTTGTTCCCCTTTTTTTTTTTTAAGATTTATTTATTAGAGAGCATACATGCAAGAGAGCTGGGCAGGGGTGCGTGGCAGAGAGAGAGAGTCTCAAGCAGACTCCATGCTGATGTCAGAGCCTGACATGGGACCGATCTCCTGACCTGAGCCAAAACCAAGAGTCTGAGGCTTAACTGACTGACTGTACCACCCCGGGGTCCCGACCCAACATTTCTGTAAGAACTCTGAGGCCTGCGATCCTGGGGATGTCCAGTGCCGCTTGAAGGAGAGACAGCACTCCTGAGTTTCCCAACATATCCATGCATGGCGTGTACAGTGTGGGCATATGAGAACATGTGATGAGCTGTGCCGTGTTAAGTATGTCCCAGGACAGGCCTCACAGAAATCAGACAGTGGGGCTAGAGAACCAGACAAACCCCAGCTCTCTTTTCTTTTAGCATTTGCCATTTCACAAAAGTTTGCATGCTGCAGCCAGCTTCAGGGATATACTGGTAACTTCCTCTGGTATTCTTGGTTCCTCTCTCCAGACAGAGACCCAAGGCTCTACTTCTCCCCTCCCCGCACGCCTTCCTTGGAAACTTGGAATACAGTTTACTTCCCCACATTACCCACTTACTTCTGCAAACACTGGCTAGCTGCTCTCTAAACACCTGTCCTCTTCCCCCTGGGCATGGGGCACTACCTTGCCAGCCTCTGTGCAGTTAGGTGTGGCTGCGTGGTGAAGTGTTAGTGGGGACAGGGCCGGGGGGAGTTGTGAGCAGAAGTGATGTTTGCCACTTCTCAGACCTGACCCATAAAAACCTCCTGTATGCTGCAATGATTTAATTGTATCCCCCGCAAAAAAGGTATGTCCAATTCCTAACTCTCAAATCTGTGAGTGTGACCTTATTTTAAAATGGGGTCCTTGCAGTTGTAGTTAAGACAGGAGTTAGGATGAGGTTATATTGGATTAAGGTAGGCACTAAGTCCAACTACTGGTTTTCTTATAAGGCTATATGAAGGCAGAGAGACACTGGGAAGGTGACAGGTGAAGGTGGAGGCCAAGGGACTGTCAGGACCCACCAGAGGCTAGAAGAGGCAATAAAGGATTCTCCCCCAGAGCCTCCAGTGGGAGCAAGAACCTGCTGGCCCTTGATTACAGGCTTTCAGTCTCTAAAATGGTAAGAGGGTAGATGTCCGTTATTTTAAGCCACCAAGACTGTGGTAATTTATACCAGCCCTAGGAAACTATTACGCATGCCATCCTCGCTTTCTCCCTGTTCTGCCGATGAAAGGCTGACCCACGAGGTTGGCCTGGGAAATGCATGCTGAAGCAGGGGGGATGCCTGGCCACCTAATTCCCTAGGACTCCTTCCCCCAATCTCTGGATTTGCTGAGTGGCTCTTTGTTTCATATGTGACATAAACCTGTATTGTGCTGAGCCCTTGGGATTTGCAGGGTTTATCTGTCACGGCAGTGAGGAATATCCTTAACTAAAACACCTGCTTACAGAAGGGACTGAGGGCAGCTGCCATGAACACACTGGCTCTTCACCTTCTGGAAACCACATCTCTTTGGTGGCTTCTAGGATCTCACTCTCTCAGTTCCCCTCTCTCTCCTGCTAACTTGCAGCCCACCTAGGGGTTCCTCTTCAGCAAGCGTCTCCACATCCCACTCTCAGCCAGCCGCCTCTAGCACCTTTATTGATCTCTTCTGTGCGGGTGCTGCCCGTGTAAGACTGTCTTCCCACACCTCGTGACTGCTTCCCTCTGGTCACCTCAGCATCCGCCTCTCTAGCCACGTGGCAGGGTCCGCCTCCTGACTTTCCTCAGACTTCCTGGTTCCTCTTTCCCTGTATCCCCGAGTCTGACCCATTTTCTGGGCCTGAGGCTTGTCAGCATGAGGTGATGCTGTCCAGTGATGGACAGCGTAACCAGGAGCTTGTTGCCTTTTCCTGTTTTGAAAGATTCTGTTGTGAAAAACACTACATGGATGATTTCTAGTTCTGACATCCCTGTTGAAATTCCCAGGTCTGTTCCTGGGTGAGGGTGGACCCCCACCCTTGTGACTCCTTTCAGTGGTTTTCTGTGTGAACTAGTGTCTTGATGCCAGGAGCCCCCGTTGGAGGTTTCTAGAAACAGATCTGGGAACTGGATTGTTGTATTTACTGCAGGGATCTCGCTGAAGAGCCGGTTGTTTCTAAACAGAGTCTCTTCCCTCAGTGCCGCACAGACCTTTTCTGTGCCTCTTAGAGAAAGGCCAGGGGTTACGAGGAATGGGAGGGGTTTTGCATTTTGGACCCTGAGATGAGAACACTGATTGTGGTTTTTTTTGGTTCTGCTGTTAGGAAGCATTTGTGACTGCTTCTAGGAAAGTTAAGAACCTTACAGCACATGTTTTTTTGTATTAACTTAATTCTTAGCCTCCTCTGATCTTCCCTAGTTTTGCATTCCACATAGATTATTTTATCTTGTGTCTGTTTGTGTACTCTCTCTTTAAATCCCTTCTGGAACAAAGTAAGGTCTAAATAAATAAGATGCCCTACAAATGCGTTCACACTTAAAATGTCCAAAATTAAAGGAATTTTCCCAAACGATGCCTTTCTCTGTGTTTTGAGGTACCACTAAAGCACCCCGTTACTTAGACTAGAACACTAGGGTAGGGTGCCTAGTCTTTCTTTTCCCTCCCCATGTATGAGTAGCTCCTCTCGGTAGCCAGCAGCGGCTGTGGTAGAGTCCGTCTAGGAGCCCCACAAGGGCTCTGGGTGGGGGTGGCCGTCTCACTAGTCTTTCCCCCAGACTGCTGAAACTCTGGAGGCTGTGCTCCTTCCCTGTTGAAAGCCCTTCAGTGACTTCTCATCTGTAGAAGCAATCTTTGTCAACCTGCCTTTACCTGTGTCTCCTGTCACTCTCTATCCTCGCACCACAAGCCCCGGCACTGCCAGACCTTACACCCCCAAGAACTAAACTGTCCTCCTTCCTTGTCTATCCAGCAGCCCCCTGGCATGTCTTCTAGAAGATTCAACTTTGGGATCGCTGCTTCCTTGATGTCTTTCCTGTGTTCCCTGACCTGTCCCAGGCAGAGACCCATTCCCTGGTGCCCTTCAGAGACCCCAGAGACCCCCTTCTCTGTGCTGTTGCTTCACTTTTCATACTGCAACATAATTGAGTGTTCCTCCCTCCCTCTCCTAACAAGCCAGAGCTCATTTGTGGCAGGAATCAAATCTTAGCTTTGTATCCCCTCAAAGCTCTTCCAGAAGCAGACTCAAGTGTGCTTAGGCTCTCAAAAAAATTGCTTATAAATAGCATTGTTGTTTGAAAAGACCATGACAGCATTGAAGCCAGGGTGGGCCTGATAAGATTCTATAAAGGAGCCTACACAAGTACGCTTGGTCTGGGACGACACCACATGGTGGGTGCACAGGGGCCGGGAATATGAAGGAGATGGTTACTTGTGGGGAAACTGCCCCTGGCACATGGAGGCACCCCATAAACATGGCTTTAGCCGCACTGCCCTGGCTTCCCATCCAGCCTGATTCCAGATTACATTGCAAATACATCCTTTGTTGGGATCTCCATTGCCCAGCCCTCAGTCAGGACTGGCACATCTTTCACCTGAACCCCAGCAATAGGCTGCTGTTTCCCTCTTTCTACTCTTCCCTGCACTGGTCCACTTTCCGCACACAACAAGCATGTTCTGCTTTGTAGAAGATCCATCTTCTGCTCCAAGTCCTTCGGGGCTCATCTCTGATCTTATATGAACTCATCTGATGCCCCGCCAGGCCTTCCTTCTGGCCCTGCCCTCTTCTCCAGCACCTCCAACCCCATCTGGTCTTCCTCATGCCCCTTGGTCCTGCTCCTCACCCACGCCCAGCACACCCTGGAAGCTTGGAGTACACAGTTATTTTTGCCTGCATTACACCTGCCTGCCCCCCCGCCCCCACTGCCTACCCCTGGCTTTCCATGGAGCTCCCCACAGCCAGTCCTTCCAGCCTCCTTGTCCCCTTCTTACCTCCCCCTCTAGCGTGCCCCACCACCTTCCTGCATAGACTGCGGCCCCTACCAGGACTGTAAGCTCCAGGTAGCAGATGATTCTCTTGGGTTCCCTGCTGTCTGTGCCTGGCACAGGGAAAGCACGCAGGGAAAGAAAACAAGGGAGAGGAAGCAAGGTCTTAGAAGTTCTAATTTGATCAGTTCAAGTATGGTCTTACTGGGGCTCCCATTATGCTCAAGGTCACGTGGGCTTAATTTCAGTCGATTGTTTATGGCTGAAAAATTCCAGCTTCTGCAGAAGCTGAGCCTTCCTCCCTGTGTTGGGGATGTTTTTGTTCATAGCTATCACTCGAAGTTGAGACAGATTTGCTTCAGATTGGTAGCTCAGCTCTGCCAAGCCTTTGCAGTCGTGGTCCCCTCTTACTAATTGAGGGCATACCTAGATTTTCAGTGCATGGTTTCCCCTCTTGGCAATGTAGGACATAAGCCAGGGGACTCAGCTCTCCCCAGACGGTACCTCTCCTCATCCTGGCTCCAGAGTAAGTGATCTCTCTGGGTGCACACACTCTCTTTTCTTCTGGGTCACTCCCATTTGTTCTCATTTCACTATTTTTGTCCTTGGTAATTGTCTGGAGGAAAATTCACCAGAGTTCAGCATTTTTTGTATTACTGGATGTGACAAAGGATAGAAGAGAGAGAGGGTGGTCATCACTGGTATGGGGCAGAAACCCCATACAGGTGCCCCCCCCCCCAAAAAAAAAGGTGGTTGTTAGATGAAGGTGAGAATTCAGGACTGGGAAGAATACTGGCCTTTTTGGAGGGTAGCGGAATGCATCAGTGAGTGTCCCTAAATGTTCAAAACAATGAAGAGTTTAGGTGGGAAGTGATGGTCTGGGGGAAGCATAGCGTACCGAAGAAGGAGCCCTGAGGTGAAAGGTAAGATGGGTTTCAGTCTTGCCAAACCCCTAATCTCCCCAAATCTTGGTCTCTTCATCCCTCCAGTGACATGCTCAAATTGATAGGATTTCTAAGCTCAAAAATTTCTGTGAAGAAATGTCATTTTCCCGCCTCTCTGCCTTACGGCACCTCTAGTGAATGTTTAATAATCTGCAATAAGTTTTAGCATCACATTAGTGATTTCAACTTTCTGTATTTGACAAGTGTGCTCTCTCATTATCCCCTGAGAGAGCCGCCGAGGAGGCAGTGAGCTGGGGACTCGCAAGAGGTTGTAGCAGTTTCCGTCATACTTTCTCCTGCTTTGGCAGGTAGTGAACGATCAGACTCACAGCTGTAGAGCAGCCCACCGCTCACGAGGCGGGTGGTCTGCAGCGCTGTCCGTGGATTCAGCCCTCCGCTCCTGGCAGGTGCTCACGCATCCATGGCTGGGTGTACGGCGCGGCCGTGCCTAAGGCTTCTGTATAGCCGACCAGCGTGTGCTCAGAGCGTAATCCTCGCTCTGAGACTCACTGCTTACCCCCCAGAACCACTCCAGGCCATTTGGCCATTTTATCCCCTTTTTATGAAGACTAGTAATTTTTTGAGTCACTGTGGGAAGGCCGCACAGTCTTTCACAGGAAGGAGAAACCCACTTAGCTGCCTGATGGTTAAAGCTCTCTTGTGTCAGATACCCTTTCTTTTCTTCACTGTTTAAAGGTATCAAGAAAGTGTAGCCAGCGAGGGAACAAGATCACAGTTGTGTATGCAGAAAGAGAAGTGTGGAGCTTTGGCAAAGTTTATGTCCCACTGCTGAAGTAGAACAAATGTAGATGAGGCCAGGGAGCTGTGTTTTGGGGTTAACTGTCCCAGGGAGTTCTCCCACATTCATTTTCTGGTGAATGATCATCTTTAAATGCCTGCCTCCTTGGAAACTGGTGAAAACAATTTTAACTACAAATAAACACATAAGCCGTGTAGATAGAGAAACTGCATACATGCAGGGACCTCCCCTTGGTGAGGAGGCACAGATGAAATCACACTCAGACAGCTTTCATCTGTGAGGTTCAGGTGACCTCTGATGCCACCAGACCTCAAGGCAAAAATAGATGCTCTTCAAAGACTTTGTAGCTTCCAGCAGTTATTCATGTGGAAACCAAATGAAGATGTTGATTTTCATGAAAGGGATCTCACAGCTCCAGCAAATGACTCTAAGTGATCCTAGCCAAACATGAGAAAGTGTGAACTTTTTCATCTGTGATTGAAGGAATGTGATTATAATCAGGATGTATTACTTTAGGATTCCAGGGCAGTTTTAAGCACTTAGCTTCAAGCACTACAGTTAGCCTTTTGAACAGCAAACGCATGTTTCGAATTACAACAAATGGCTCTATTAATGTTCTCTCTAATTGCTTCTGAACCTCACTCTTAAATTGCACGAGGCAGGGGCTTTTATAAAGGTTTGCTTGCAGAAAGCTTCCATCTGGGTTTCTCCTTTGAGAGGGAGTTATGAATGGGAGCAGCCAATGGGACCGGGGTGATTGCCCTCCCAGAGCCCCTTGTTCTGGGGTATGTGGGGCTTGCTGGCCAATGCCAGACATTTGAAATATAAATCTGAATAGGATCATAGAAATTGGGGCATGGAAACATGGGATTTGATGGACTGTGTTTCTCCTGAGTGTTTTTTTGTAGAGCGGCGTTGTAGTAGGAAATGCCTCTCCAACAGGGTTGTTATGAGAACAAGACTACAGCTTGAACCTTGCCCCTAGAAGCACATTTGAAAGCCTTGTATCTATGATGACACATTTCTGGTGGGTTTACTCCAGTGTGTTTTTCTTCTGGTGAATTTACCTCTTTCTTTGTTTTTGTTTTGTTTTTTTCCTTCTTTTTTTTTTTTTTTTAAGATTTTATTTATTTGACAGAGAGAAACACAGCCAGAGAGGGAACACAAGCAGGGGGAGTGAGAGAGGGAGAAGCAGGGTTCCCGCCAAGCAGGGAGCCCGATGTGGGACTTGATCCCTGGTCTCCGGGATCATGACCTGAGCCAAAGGCAGTTGCTTAACCAACTGAACCATCCAGGAGTCCCTGTTTTTTTCCTTCTTCATTCCTGTGAGATATGGAAGCATGAACTGGTCTGTTTTCTCTTATAGTCTGAGGGGGAACGTTAAACTCTAGTTTGTATAGAGCTAAAGATTGTTTATTCATCTGAAGACTTTTCATTTTTTCGTGTACTAGCCCATAGTATAAATATTTCCTGTACATTTTTAAAGAGATTTTTATTTATTTGACACACAGAGAGAGCCCAAGCAGGGGGAGCAGAAGGAGAGGGAGAAGCAGGCTCCCTGCTGAGCAAGGAGCCTGATGTGAGGCTTGATCCCAGGACCCTGGGGTCATGAGCTGAAGGCAGACACTTAACCAACTGAGCCACCCAGGTGCCCCCTTTCCTGTACAATCTTCTTCTTCTTTTTTAAAAAGATTTTGTTTATCTATTTATTTGACAGAAGGGGGCATGGTGAGAGAGGGAACACAAGCAGGAGCAGAGGGAGAGGGAGAAGCAGGTTTCCCGCTGAGCAGGGATGTGGGGCTCGATCCCATGATGCTGGGATCATGACCTGAGCTGAAGGGAGCCACTTAACCGACTGAGCCAGCCAGGTGCCCCTTTCCTCTATATTCTTATGTCAAAAATGCCAATGGCGTTCCCACTCTTTCTTGGAAGCTAAGTGACTAGGTTTCTACTTTTGACCCTACTAATCCCAAGAAAAACAGGAAGTGGTTTATCTATTAGAAATCATGCTCGTTGTTTTGTTGGTGATGTTCTTCTTTTCCTTTACCCTCCCATCCATACTCCGAGAATTCAGACTGGTAACCTTATCAGAGTGTGAGGAAGGAAGAGCAGGGATAATAGCCCTTGTGGCTGAGGCACCTCCATGGCTGGAGTGAGCAGTTGCCAATGTGTAAAAGAATGGAACAGTGTCTATCCCTCTTTTGGCCATTGGTCTGTCTCCTGAGCCCTCCTCCTGGGGTTTCTTTTTCTGATCTCCTTGACTTCATTTTCCAACTGGACCAGTCCCAGCATCTAGTGTTCCTTGTAAACTCTGGAAGAGGAGATTTTTCTTCGTTCACCCCCTGGAGATACTCTTTGGCTTTAGTTAAATCTTTACTGAAATCCCAGGTACCTCACCGAGTAGCTTAACTAGATTAAACTGGCTCATGGTTAGAAGTCCTGGCTTGTCTCTCCCTCTCATTACTGCTGCTGCTGCTGGAAGAGACAGTTCCACAGGATTTTAGCTTTTTGTGTGCCATCATGTCTTCCCTAGCTCTGTCACTCAGCTTCTCTGAAATTCAACTGCCCACCCTCCTCTCACCTCCGCCTACTTTTTCCTTCTGTTTCTCGGGAAATACTCTTCAGTGTGGCCGGCTCGGCAGTATCTCTGCACTCCCTGGTAGGACTCCCCCTTCCTAATGACAGTCTTCTCCTTCAGGCATTTACTTTGTATATGTCTATGCATGTTTACCTCAGGAAACTTTTATAAAAACAAAAACTAAAACAAAGCTTTGTGCGATCACATAAGCAGTGTATGTTACTTGTGTTTTTAAAAGATTAAGAAAAGAAAGGCATATTCCTACCACCCAGGTGTGATCACTTAGTCTTCCACTCGAAGCTCCTTCAGGTATTAAAAGGCACCTGTTGTAATCCTCCACAGATCTTATTCAGAATAAACATCCCTGGTCTCCTGCACACAACCTCCGGAGGGCAGGTCTTCAGCCCTGGCCTGGGTCATGCGGCATTTCCCTGTTTCCACATGGCACCACTCACAACAGAGCTGACATGTGCACTGCATGGCTGCTGGCTACTCCCCGACAGACAGAGCATCCTCAAGCCCACTCCGACCTTCCCGACCACAGACCTGTGCCACAGGGACTGTCTCATGGATGGAAACTCGTTAAATTCTGTGGACATTTCAACCATCTTTAATTTGCTTATTTTTACTGACACCAGTTTCTATTCTCTGTTGTCCGCCAAAAGATCATGAAAGATTGTGTTGGTTTCTGAAATCTAAATCGATATTCTGCCTGTAGTGTTTCTTTTACTTGGACTGAAAAAGGAATGGGGGAGGGTTGGGAATGACATACTTTACCCTCTTAGAGGAGCCGGGCAGACCACCAATGATCTGGGCTTTCCTTGATCAGCCCTCACAAGCTGTTTCTTTATGGGCACGCTCTAGAATCTTACTCCAGGCTAAAACCAAGCCACCCTCCTCTGTTGACCAAATCCATCATCTCATCTCATTGAAACTCAGACCAGATTTGCCCATCTCCAATATTTGGGCACATGTCTTTCTTGTACTTGCTCCCAGATCCCTGACAGAACTATGACAGCCTCATTTTTGAGGACTTGAGGGCCCCAAGATAGAATCTGTTGAGGCCAGAGGACTTGACCCCATTTATTGTGGCAGAGTTCTCTTTTGAAATGATTTTACCTGTCGTGGGATTTATTTTTTGTTTGTTTGTTTTTTCTCAAAGCTGTTTTCCCTTCTCAGTTTGACAGGTAAAATAGCAATAAAATAGTACTTCTGCTTTGTCATCTGTCAGTATCACACCTTTGCTGTCAATCAGCCAATTAGTCTCTTCCTCAGTTGTCTCCATTTTTCAACTATAACTACGGCAGGCCAGTTCTGTGGTCTTCACCATCTTCACCATAAATCTATTCTGGGCTTCAGCTTTGCGAACACTTTTGATAGGCTGCTGCTTTGATAGGAAGCACTTGTTTCAATTCCATAGTTTTGACTACCATGTAAATGTAACTATTCGTAAGTCTGTTTTTCTATCCACCCTTGGCCTTCCCATAGAAGTAATGGGATCTTAACTCCATACTGTCGGTCTGAGTATGATCAAAATGACAAAAACATAATAAAGTCCAAAATGGGTTTCTTCACCTATAAATGTCAGAGAGACTTCTTATCTGTGCAACAAGAGCCATTAGGGAGGCTTTAGAAGGACAACAGCAGTCTGCAGAGGTGAGTTAAAACTCAGTCTGATTTTTGGAACATCCAGGGAGGAGCAAGAAGCTGCACTGGCCAAGACCTGGAAACTCTTCTTTCTTAAGTCCTATTCTGGACCCTACTTACCAATTCCAGAAAGGTAAAAAAAGAAATCTGTAGACAGAGGATAAGATAGGGGAACACGTTTTGTAAGTAACTGTTGTTGGCCTTAGATCGCATGGCCTTCATGAGCCATGCTGACACATGTCAGAGTCTTCTTATGTCGCAGCTGGAGTTGGGTGCAGAGCTTAGGACCAGTACAGTTTATCTGCCTCTTTCCTCCTAATCCTGGGGATGAGGGAAAGTCAGTCCAGAGAGGCTGCAAATATAGAAATAAAGTGAGAGCCAGGACAAGAAAGCCCTCAGGTGTCCAGTCAGAACCAGAGTAGCAGGAACACACACTGAGTTCTCATAACCTGGCAAACTGTTGAGAGAAGAGCCAGAATTGGAGACAGGCAACGAGTGGGGAGGGAGAGGGAGCTTAGCTTTCTTCAAGCTGCCTCTACCACGGTGTTCACCCAGTTTACCGCTGCAACGTTGTGAATGAGAGCACGTCAGAAAAGAAAATGGAGTCAGAGAGAGAGAGATGCATGGTGTGGCTTTTTGCCAAGAGAGAGCAACCCCGAATTTTACCTGACAAGGTTCCTGGGAGTAGGGCACGAGGTTACCAAGAGCGAAGCCTGTTGCATCATCAGGCTCACTCAGGTGCTCTATCCCTGAATCTAATCCGCACTTGATAGAAAAGTGAGGAGATGATCAGATCTATTCCTTCCCTAGTCCCATTTGAGAATTACTGCACAGTTACCTACTCTTGGAGAACAACAATCCATATTATTCTATAAAAGCTCAGAAGAGTCATGTGACAAAGAAATGTGTTTCCCAGACTCTTCTGAGCATGAATTTTTTTGGTGGTTTCCTACTATCACTCATAAGAGTGTTCCATGGAGAACACTGTGGAGGCCAACTTCAGTTCATTGACTTATTCTGTGAAGAGTTCACCAGGTAAATGAGGAAAGGCCCCATTTTTCTACATTCCCTGAAGCACTTGTTTCAGTTCCATAGTTTTGACTACCATGTAAATGTAACTATTCCCAAGTCTGTTTTTCTAATGCTGACCTCATTCTTGAGCATCACATCTACATTTCCAGCTGTGTACTAGTCCCTCTGCCTGGGCATCAGACACATTCCCCAAATTCAACATGCAAAGTCAAAATGCAGTATCCTCTTCACCAGATTGGCTTCCTTCCTGGCTCCCTATCATTAATGACATCACCACCCTCCAGGACAAAGCTGGGAACCTCAGTGGATTCCCAGACATTTCGTTTCCTTTACCTGGGAGGATATATTTAAGAATTATGTGCATGTGATAAATATGGATAGAATGAAAACATTTTAATGTATTTTATCTCTGAGACTCCTATCTGTTCCCATAGACATAGTCCAGACTCTCATTTTTCATTTGGACAATTGCAGTAGCCTTAGGTAAATTGTGGGTTAAGCAGGATTCTCGTAAGTAAAGGGAATTTGGCATGAGAACCTATTATATATCTTTGTCAAGATAAAATCTTAAATTACATATATGCTTAGGAAAATATTGAGGCGATTATGACATTAATATTAATGAACAGGGTGGGGTTTTAAAGCTAGTGATCATGAGAAGCAGGAATGTTCCAGTACTACCCTATCAATCTGCATTGTTTTCTATGGAATTCTGGAGGGATTTGAACACAGAAATGACAGTGGGAAATCAGCATATCATTTTATCATTAAAGCCTACAGGAGGCCACCTAAGTACAGTTTATTTTTTTTATTTATACAATTCTTTAGGGTCACAACCACTGTGGACAATTGTACAAAATAACACAGTTCCAAGTCACTATTTTAGTTTGAGTTGGGATATGTGAATTTCCTTTAATGATTCAATCAGCATCATTAATAAGCTATACTTACCGAAGAAAACTAAAACAAAACAAATGATAAAAACCCAAACTATACTTAAAATCTCTTGCACATAAACTCATCTAATCTGATGAAGGAAGTGGTATTGCCCCATTTTTCAAGTGGGGATAATCAAGTCACAGAGCAGCTGATTTTCCCAGCATAGCTACTTGATAGCTTGAACTAGACTTTGGACTCCAAGTCCTGGTTACTTTCCACTTCACTTCCACTGGCTCCCAAAACCTAACTGATGGTTATGTTCAGTGAATGAGAGATGGGCTTCCCAAGCCTTTATCGTATAAGGAACTGGCATGGGGTAACTATGAGCAGGTAGAACCAAAGAGGCCTTAAAGGGAAGGCATCTAGTCTCTGTCCTAACCACAGGCCACAAGCAAGCCCACCTGCCTGCAAGGTGAAGTCATGAAGCTTAATTTTGAAGGTGGCCATGGCAACAAGGATCCCCTGTTTACTTACATATTGTAGGTTGCAAGACCTCAGTACATTACACATTTTAGAATGAATTGTTCATGGATCTGACCTTGCCCTTACAGAGCAAATGTAGTTCTTGATTTATAGCACCATAAAGAAAAACAGTGAAGGATGCCTCCAGACTCTGGGCAGGTGAATTATAGACAAAACTCCCCCATGTCCTTTTAAATTCCAAGGGTGGAGACTCATGGGTTTTGATCAGTACATAATATGAAGATCTGAAAACTCTTTTCCCATTTCCAACCATAGAATCTTACTGATTTGATTCAAATAGAATTTCCTCTTGTTTGTTTTGTTCTGAGCATGAAGAACTGGTCATCCACCATTCTTTGAATAAAACCATTTCAAATTGCGTGAAGGAGAGTATGATCAAATCATTCCTCATTCTTTCCTTTAGGCTGAAATACCACAGTTGCTTTAATTTCCTTCAGAGCATCTACTTTCCACCCCCTTGAGTTGTTTTTGTTTCTCTTCTTGGGATTCTGTTCATTTGCTCCATTGCATTGCCTTTTTTAAAGTGAAGAGATCAGAACTGGACCCAACCCTAACCTGGGTGTGACTATTACAGAGCATTAGTAAAGAAGAGGTTGCTTCCAGACTCTGCGTGTCCTACCTGCCTTGGCACACAAACACTGAGCTATTGTAATCGTCATTTATTTATTTATTTATTTTTAAGATTTTATTTATTTGACAGAGAGAAACACAGTGAGAGAGGGAACACAAGCAGGAGGAGTGAGAGAGGGAGAAGCAGGCTTCCCGCCGAGCAGGGAGCCCGATGTGGGACTTGATCCCCTCCGGGATCATGACCTGAGCTGAAGGCAGTTGCTTAACCAACTGAGCCACCCAGGCGCCCCAATCATCATTTATTTTTAACAAAGGAAGGGGGATCCATCCTACTCCCAAAACGACTATGGTAGAGAAAAAAAATAAATGCCTTCGGTGGCCTCACCCAGAATAAGCTACTTGCTATGGGGAGAAAAATGTGCTCATTTGGGGGCTTGAGAAGGTGTGTATACATTTGTGCTGGGGGGCTATGTGTTGCTGTGGATTATAGGTATTGACCCTGCACTTGAGAAGAACCTCAGGTGCAAATGGAAATGAACCTTGGAGTATTCAGTGTGTGTGCTGGAATCTAAGCATAGAGACAAAATTTTCCAACAAAGTGCTTTTAAAACTGTGTAAAATGAGAAATGACTGTGGGATTTTCAGACATAAATTTAGTTTGAACTCTGTGGTACTTGAAGAGAAAAAATTAAAACCACCATTGGCAATGGAAAATGGTGCAGCCACTTTGGAAGACCAATTGGCAGTTCCTCAAAAAATCAAACAGAGTTACCATGTGACTCAGCAATTCCACTCCTAGGCATATAGCCAAGAGAATTAAAAGCATAGTCACACAAAAACTTGTAAATGAAGTTTCATAGCAGTGTTAATCACAATAGCCAGAATGGAAACAAACCAAATGTCCATCGACTGATGAATGGATAAATAAAATGTGGTGTATCTATACAGTGGAATATTCATTTATCCCTAAAAAGGAATAAAATACTGATGCATGCTACAACAAGGATAAACCTTGTAAACATTATGTTAAGTGAAAGAAACTGGACACAAAAGGCTGTATATGATATGATCTCTTTTATATGGTATATCCAGAATAGGCAAACCCATAGAAACAGAGTAGATCAGTTGTTGCCAGGGGCTGAGGGGAGGTGAGGGAATGGGGAGTGACTGCTAATGGGTACTGCTGGGGTGAGGGGTTCTTGCTGATGTGATGAAAATGTTCTGGAATTATATAGTAGTGATGGTTGAACAACCTTGTGAATTTACTAAAAAATACTGAATTGCACACTTTAATTGAATAAACTTTATGAATTGTGGGTTATAGTTTTTTTTAAAGTAGAACAAATAACCTCAGTGTTCATGTATAGATGAACCCTTATTATTATTATTATTATTATTATTATTATTATTATTATTATTATAAGAAATAATCACCTCAAAGTTTTCTGTAATGACTGTGAGGCTTTTATTACTTTGGGAAATGTTGTGCTGGTGCATTGGGTTTCATGAATGTTGCTGGTAAAGCAAGATGTTTGTAGAAAGTGGCAGAATTATGACATTGAGAAATTATTCTGGGTGGTATGAATACAGACTGGGCCGGTTGTGAGAAAAACAAGGAACATCCGATTCAGTTATGGCTTTACAATTGGTTACTTCTTTGTGCTGCTATTTAAAGATTGGTAATTTTTTCCTCTTGACTGTTTTTTGGTGAATATTTTTGCTGGGAAACTTAACTGTGTGCTTGAGGTTCTGTTAAATGAGTCATCGTATCTGCAAACTTTTTCTTCAGTATCCATTCTGAAAATGGAATGACTAGAAACACACCCAAACTAATTCCAGGCTTGTGGGGTTATTTTTCCCCTCAGCTCTTCTCTGGCACCTCTGATTAGCCTCAGCAGCCTGGCCGGCCTCTGACAGCGATAAGCCCTGCTTGTTCCAGCAGCTGCCCTGCCTGCTTTTCCATGGACACGTTTCTGATACCTCTGAAAGAGACAGATGCTTCTGCTGCATCTGAACAGGACTCACGAGGTCTGATGCTTTTTGACAAAATGGATGCCTCCTCCCTGCACTTTGGAATTGATATACACTGTCAAAAAGGGTTTTCTGAATGGTTTCTCTTTGTCACCTTGTATCAGATTTTCTCCTCCATTCTGGAAATGTGCGGTTTAATGTTGCGTTTCGAATCACTTTCAGCTGAAAAAGTGTGTAATGGAATCAGGGCATCCCATGAATACTCTTAACACTGTGGAAGATGCCTTTTGTTTGCAGCTGTGCGTTCCAAGGGGACTGGTGTCAACAGTGAAATTACACTGGGGGGCTTGCTCGATAATGGGCTCCTTGTCCCTTGTGATTTAAGAGATGCACTAAGGTGCAGTAAGATGACTCCTCCTGTCCTCACACTTCGGTATTGGTTTATATTTATTAGAATCTAAATTGTGGCAATTGCCACTTTATGAAAAGAAAAGCAGTCATGGTACCAGTTCGTCCCCGTTTCTCTACCCCACATACCTGAGGCTTATTTTCAGAATTGTTTAAATTTAGGCTTAAAAGATGCCTGAGAAATGATCTGGTCCTATCTCTCCTTTGTCTAGGCAAGGACATCAAGGCTCAAAGCCAAAGATGAGCGGGGGCAACTGGCACCTACGAATGCTGATTCCTAGGCCAGTTCCATCTGTGGCATACCATGTGGCCTCCCTGCCTCGGATAATGCACACATACGTGCATCCCTCCTATGCCATGGACTTCAGGAGCTGGGAGAGGGTTCAGCAATTAGCCATCATCCCGCAGTATTTGTCCGTTAGTGCTTTGGCTTTCACAGTATGACCCCCTGGGTAGACTGCCAGAACTCACCACCACCCAGAGAGGGTAGATAGTACAGAACCTTCGTGCTGCATATTCACGTGTCATTACACTTACACTTGCTTAATGACACGTGTGGTGGGCTTCATGCTGCAGGGCTGGTTGACCTCTAAACAATGGGAGACTGGAATGAGGTTCTGTGCTATTGAGACTCTTTCAAACATGAGCCTCAAAGCACTTTCTTTGCTGGCTGGCTGTTCCCATGCCTCAGAAGAAGAAATCAAGGGATGGCAAGATGAAGCACCTTACTTTCATTTCTGATTTCAGGAGTGAACTTGATCCCTCACTTTTGTTTTGCTTGGAAGACTTTTCATATCTTTTATTCCATGGAAACTGAACTGCTGGACACCATTACCTGCTCTTTAAGCTCAGCAGTCTGGCATTTCTTTTCGTTTTCTGCTCTGCAGAGTGTACCAGTGTTAAACTTGGAGGGGTGTGTGTGTGTGTGTGTGTGTGTGTGTGTGTACTTAACATGTGGGTATGTATATATAAAGTCTATATTTATAAATGTAAATTCATATGTGTATTTTTCCCCCACTCTTTGTGCCACTCAGAGAAAGACTTCTATTGAGGCTGACAATTACATATTTGTTAGTTGTCCTTATACCATGTCTGTATGGCATCTATTTGCAAAGTCACGTAACTGTGAATTTGGGGATGTTGTTTGGTTTTGTGGCCAAAGAGTTTACCTTGCTGAGGTGGAGGGGCAGAGAGGTCATCAGCCTTGGGGTGTGTCTGGCACAGCACGTGCTCCTAGGCTTCCTGAGGGTCACGGAAAAGGACAACAGTTCTCTGGCATTTGCCCTGTGATTCTCCAAATGTCATCTTCTTCTTAAAACAATGTCATCAGTTTGTCTTTTTATAACAAAATCCAGCCCCTGATTTCTCAGTTAGCAGCTCCTGACCCATCTGTGGGATCCCTCTGCCGTTGCACCTGGGCCCTGACCAGTGACCTCTGACTGATGGCCTCTGATGTGTGATTGGGCACTGGGTAGAGTTTTGTGGACCTCTGCTTGGGGCGTCCAGTGTTTACTAAGATTGGTGGTGGAACAAAGATGAATCTGCACTTAGTAGGACTTTAGGTCTTCTATGAATATCTGGCCAAATCTGGGCAAACAAAAGGAACATACATTCTGGGTAGCAGTCAGATAACAACTTTTTGCTGGTAGGTGAGGAAAAATTAACTCTCCCATTTCCATGCCTTTTTCCCTGCTCAATTAAATGTATTTTTATCCTGTCAAGCTGCCACATATCATGGTGGTCCAGTGAGGGCAGTGAGCCAAACTGAAGGTAGCAGGCAACCTTTATCTACTTCCTGTGATCCTGCAGGCAAGAGGCAAAGAGAAAGAGATGGGCCAGCTCCCCCGTGTTCCATTTTCCCCTCTGAAGGGCACCTGGGCAGGCGAGGCACAGCTGGCATGCAGCACAGACCGCAGGGAATCTTCTCACTGCCAAGGAACTCCAGACAAAAGGCCTTTGCCTTTTAACCCGTGGATGGTGCACTGGGGGAAGGGGGTAAGAAGGGGTAGGTTTCCAAGTGGAGAAGTACTAAGTAGGAATGGAGAAAAGTGCTGGAGCCAGGATTCCCAGGGAGCTGCCCAGGCTGGGAAGACAGATTTGCACATAAATGCAGCTGGTGGGGAAGGGGGGCAGCTCCCTGCTGAGAGACTGCTGTGCACAGGTGGACACCCAGTCTGGTAGGGGAGGGTGGCTTCCCTGGCAGGGGCTGCCTGCTGCCACCTTTGTACCTGCGGGGGGGGGGGGGGGCTGGCTCCTGAAGGAGCACACTGGGTTTTGGCCTGAGATCGGAATCCTCATGTATGGGTTATCTGTGTATAGTTTGTGTTTTTACAAAACTGGGATTATGCCACATATTACCCTGAAACTTGCTTTTCTCACTTAACCGTACATCTTGGATACCTCCAGATGATGAAACATACTTAACTCTTTTTTTTTTCTTAATGGCTACATAATATCTTATGGATTACAAACCAATCCATTCAGTATTTCCCCTTTTGATAGACATTGAAACTGTTTCTAGTCCTTGCCACAACAAATCATTTGTATGAATTCTTGTCCATATATCCTATATACTGAGTCTTCTGTTTTTTTAGGATATAGTCTCTAAAGCAGGATGACTGAACCATCAACTGCATCATTATAATAGATTAAAAAGATATAACCATTTACAGTCTCATTTATTATGAGAATGACTTTTTCCTCTCGCCTTGTAAGAACTACTACCCATTGTTATTTTTTCAACAAACATTTGCCAATCTGATGAGCAAGAGTTATATGTTATTTTTACTTTAATTTGCATTTTCCTGGACTAGTGAGATTGAGCATCTTTTTGTGTGTTTCTTGAACATTTGCATTTTCCCTTCTGTCAATTGCCTAATCATATCTTTCACCCATTTTTCCCCCTTTGCTTGTTTGTCAGATGCCTCTTGGAGAGTGTCAATCCTACTCTGAGGCGGGATTTCACAGGAGTTGGTGTGATCCCATGAACAGAAGTTGTAAAATCAAGTAAATATTTGAAACAAGCATCTCATTTGACCCCTTATTTTTCTCTTGACCAATAACTGATTTGACTAACTCAGGGAACAAAATGTCAGTCTTTTTGACTCCAAATCGTGACCTTAGAGGATAGAAATAGCCAGGTTTTCAAGAAATGGTTCTCTGAACTCAACATTTTCATCAATTAGCAATAAATTGCTTTTATCCTTTCATATGGCTAATGTTGGGAGAGGGTGGGAGAACATTTAAAAAACTGTGAGCGTCTTTACTTTACCTTCTCTTGGCCCGTCCTTGCGGTTGACTCCTGAGAACACGTTAGACCTTACCAGTCTCCACATTACAAATAAGGCTCCATCTGTCATGCTGGACAAGAAATGAAAGCATGCACATTTCAGTTTCAGTCTCTGTGAGTGAAATGCTAGCCTTACGCTTAGGAACCATCCTTGTTACGGTAAAAGGTACCACGTAGGAAGTGGTTGCCAGTTGATTAAATTACCCCAACCCTAGGAACCTCCTCCCTTAATCTTTGGCCTGTCTCTGAGTAAGGAAATGGAATATCATCCAAAATCTGTCCATAGTCCGATCTATAGGTACAGATCTGAGAGCTGAGATGAAAGGCCAGGGCATCTGTCTAATTCTCCTTGATTCTTATCGCGACCACAGCCTTTCTTGGTTTTGTTATAAATAGTTTTCCTGAGGAAAAACAGCTCATAAAATAATGAAGTAGAAGATAGAAAGTATCCTAGGATCCTGTGATGACAGATTGTAGCTTTAAAGCATTTCTGTAGTTTCTTGGTTGTTTAGTGCGAGATTTGCCAGCCTTCATATGCACTCTGTTCCCTTTGAAACCCATTCCGTCTCACTGCCCTGCTCCCGATTGGAGCCCAGCACTCTCACACATTGATCTCGAGATCAGAGGGACGAAGAGCGAAAGATGAAAAGGAAGCCAGGAAGCACATAGGAAGAGGCATCATGATTTAGGGACTGGAAAGTCTGATTGCCAAACGTGCTGTCATCTTTAATCCATGGGTGTCTCATAAAGAAAGGACTTAGTAGTTCAAACAGAAATGAAGAATGTTCTGTGCATAGATGATTTGATATAAAGATCTATTTAAGAAAGTAATTAGCTAGAGTTAGCCCAGCAGTGAATACTTCTCTGTGTGTGAATCTGAAAGTTAAAAAGCAGAGGAAACAGGATGGTAACTGCTCCCCTGACCATGTTCCCTCTCTCCTGCTCACTGAGGCCAAGGGTTCTGCCTCATTTTCCTTCATCTCTCACGTCACTTTTTTAGTGGTGACCTAGCCAGAATGACGTCCTTTTACATTCATGGTCTTTTTGTAAAACCAGTGGAAAAGCATATGGCTATTTAAAGGTCCAGACTGTATATGTCGGACAGTCACAGATGATAATGTTGTTACTAGGGAAAAGTTTCATTCGAGGCCATTGTTCTGGATACATCTGTTGATCCTCCCGAGTGTAGCTCACTCAGTCTATATCCACATAGCCATTTATCCATCAGCCGTCCCTGTGTGTCTGTCCCAGGCCATGCATTGTGTTGGAGATTCAGAGACAAGGCCACAGGTGCTGGCCAGAAGGTGTGCTCAGGTAGTTAGAGCAGCCATGGGAGCAGTCATCGTGGTGAGGGTTGGTGAGGGCTGTGGCGAACACACCGTGGTGCCCCAGAGAAGGGGCCTCCGAGGTAAAGCAGGAGGGCAAGAGAAGGCATTCTCCTAGGTGGATGGACTCTCAAGACGAATAGCTTGTCCAGAGGAAGGTGCATAAGAATAACAAGAGTGAGGTTTAAAGCCAGCAACAGAGACAAAATGCAGATAATGATGGATTTTGGAAATGCTGGGGGCTCCTGAGGGAGCTTTCATGACTTGGAGAAAGTCGTGCCTTAAAATTACTGTGCTGACCATGTAGGGGGTCAGAGGAGGGCAGAAGTGGGAGCAGCAGAGAGCTCCTGGTCACATGGACAAGCTCTGCAAGGGCCTAGAACCAAGGCACTAATGGTCAAGGAAAGAAACAGATTCGCATGATGTTGAAGAAATGAAACTTACCAGATGTGGTGCCTGTTGGGATGATAGGGGAGGGACGGGAGCAGTCTGAGAGGGCTCTCTGGTGTGGGGTAGGCCACTAGGTGGGAAGGAGTGCTTTTCCCTCAGATAGAGAATGCTGGAAGGACAGATCTACGAGCTGGAGGCCTGTGGGGTGGAGTCAGATCATCAGTTAAGTTTGAATGCTGAATCTGAGATGATGGTGAATAGTCAAGTCGAGATAGCTGTTGGCGGTTGGCTGTTCCAGGCTGGAGCACAGCAGAGATATTTAGGCTGGAAAGGATATTTGGAGTCATTGGTATATGTGGTTGTTGAAGCCATTTACTTGTTCAGTGAATGTTAAGGGCATACAGTCAGGGCCAGCTTCATGGATGTGCGACCAGTTTGTCACATAGGTCTCACTCTAGGAAGGGCCCCACGTTGGGTTTAATGCTCTGTTGTCACCATTTTAAAATGCTCATTAATTTTTAAACAAGAGACCCTGCATTTTTATTTTGCACTGGACCCTGGAAATTAGGTACCCAGTCCTGCTTATCACTGCTTGGCCCTCTACAGTCGCGAGGCTGCGGTGTTGAGTAAGACAGCCGGGGTTCTTGCCTTAATTGCTCACAGGTGGGCAATATTAGTAACAAAATGCAGTGTGCTTTATATTAGAAGTTCCAGGCTTAGGGAGCATGTGGGAGAGGCTGTTAGATCTAATCTTGGGGGTTAGGGAGTTAGGAAATGACATGGCCCAGGAAGAGGAGTAGAGAGACAAGATGGTAGCCCATAACACAAGGGGAGGCATAGAGAAGTTGGGGAAGAGAGCCTCCAGGGACATAGGGAGTCCAGGAGAAGGAATGTCCCAGAAGCCAGATCAGGAGAGACTGTCCAATGCTTCCAGGTAGATTAGGAATGAGGTCATGTCAAGCGGATAGAGCAACAAAAGAGGCCACTGGGTGATTCTGAGAGCAGTTGGATAGAGAGAGGGCCAAGAATGAATTTACCTCTGTTTAAGGGATCAGTGGGAAGTAGGGAAGTACAGCCCCTAAATATAGGTTATTATCTTAGAGAGAAAAGAAAACAGGCCCTGAAAGGTGGGGTTTGGATTAGGAGAGTATCGGTTTTTGTTACATTTTGTTTGCTTGTAAACTGAAGGTGTTTTGAGCATGGGTTTGAACTATGGGCCTATGGGCAAAGAGCCATAGGTACAGAGAGGGAATAACTCATGTAGGGAAGGCCTGCGTGGGAAGTGATGGATGGATGCAGGAGGAGGAGAGAACAAGATAGCAGAGGGAACAGGTACAGTTCTAGGTGAAAATCCCTCTTGGCTCGGGAGTCAACCCCACTTTACTAGTGCATGGGAGTGCCTGCTTACTCTGTTTTCCTGCCTTGAATTCAAGGGAAAACGTCTCCTGTGTTCTCTCATTTGTTCTTGTACTCAGCAAATAGTTATGCAGCACCTGTGTGACAGGCGAAGCCCTTGGAATATAAGGGCAAACAAGCCTCTGAGCTCGCATGTAGGTCCTACAAGAGGAGCTTCCGCGGCCTGATGGCCCAGTGCTGGCTCCTTCCCACACACCCTTCCCCATGGTCTCTGACACTGTCGTCTGCCTTCTCTACCTTCCTCCTTTGAGTCATTCTTTTACTTCCTTCCCAGATAGCCACCTTTCCTAGTTGGAGCCTGGAAGCTGGAGTTCAGGGACTATGTGGAAAAGCGGAAGAAAAGGAGTGAAAACTAGCTACGAGCAAAATTTTGAAATAGAAAGTTACCTTTGGAATTTATCACCTAATGACTTTTGATCTTATCCCCCTGGTTCTCAGGGCCCTTTGTGCTACTTTAAGATAAGGCTCTAACCTAGACCTTCCTTTCAAGCTCTCCAAGTTTCTCTATCCTCTTTCAAAACCTCTACTCCGTTATTCAGGGAGTTAGCCTTAGCTGATGAGTTAGGACAGAAACCATTTGAATGAACACATTGATTTGTGAATGGTGACTATCACCTCTCTTGGGAGGGAGGGTTGCATTTTATAAGTGACTCTGGATTTATAAGAAGGAACTTTTAATTTGTTCTATTTTTGGCATCATCATAGAAGAATCATATGAATATTACATCTTCTTCCCAGTCAGCTCCCCTAAAACTTTCCATTTTTTCATAGCTTACATTGGTTTTCTTTTAGATCCATGAATTCTCTAAAGCCCCGTGTGATGTTCAGTGTCATCCCCTCCCTTAGGTGCCCTCCCGCCGGTTTCTATGACAGCAGCAACTGGGCACAGGTGATGGGGGGGCGGGGGAGACGCTGGGACAGTGGCAGCCATTTATAGGGATTGCTTTTGAGTTGGAGACCACCTCTGTTGAGGGAGGAAGAGGTGGCTGGGGACCCTTGGCACAAAGAATGCAAATGACCCTAGAGTCAGTGACGTATCCACCCAGAGTCGAGCTCATGGAAGTCATTTCCTGTACTTGGGGCTCTTCATAGAGAAGCGTGTGGGATTCCAGGCCTCCTGTTCCCTGGTACCCAGGAGCTGTTGCGTTCGTATACAGTGCAGTTCTCAAGCCACCTCACTGATTGATAGCTGGAAAATGGCTGTTAGGAACCACTTCAGAACAAGAAGATCTAAGAACGGGAGGCTCAATCTGGACAAGGGCCTAGGAAATGTTTCTCCACGGCCTGTCCCTTAGATAGCTCCTCTGGGGAACTCTGTTCTCAAATTCTTGAATCAGCAATAGCTTTGGGGCACATTTTTGGAAGTGTGTGATTTTCCTAAGCTTCAGGATGAGATGAAATGTTTTTTCCTGGACCCAGGATACTACCCTGGAAAGTCAGGAGTCTCATTCGGGCATTCTTAGATTTTCATGTGCCTGTGAATCACCTGGGGATCTTACAATGAAGATTCTGATACAGGAAGTCTGGGGAACCTGAGAGTCTGCATTTCTGATAAAATCCCAGGTGAAGCCAGTGCCCCTGGCCCACAGACACATGTAGTCATAAGGATCTGGAGGTGTACCATCTACTACATTAAATACCAGTCATTTGTGACTGCTTCAACTTAAATGAATTAAAATTAAGTAAAATAAACAATGCAATGTCTCAGCTGCACTAACCATAATTTAGATGCTCATCACCCACATGTGGCTAGTGGCTGCCATATTAGATTACACAGATTAAAATATTTCCATTATCACAAGAAAGTTCTATTGGAGAGCATTAGTCTAGAGTAAGGCTCATTTTCATCACTTACTCACTGAACATCTATTATGTGCCAAGTAGGATGGTTGGTGCTTCCCAATTAAGGGATGGTTCCAGCTCACCGAAAAAGTAAACATCAGCTACCCCAAATGTAATGTTCTTAAAGTAAAGATACCTATAAGATGATAAGGGATCTTTGGTTGGTAGCAGTGAATGTTACCATGCTTAGAGGAAAAGGTGTTGCTAGGGCATTTCATGTGTGTGGTTTTTTGGGGTTTTTTTAAGATTTTATTTATTGAGAGGGAGAGAGAGTGTGCAAGTGCATGTGAGTGGGGGCGGAGAGGGAGAATCTCAGACTCTGCACAGAGCCTGACGTGGAGCTCGGTCTCACAAGCCTGAGATCACAACCTGAGCCGAGATCAAGAGTTGGACACTTAACCGACTGAGCCACCCAGGTGCCCCTCGTGTGTGCTGTGAACCGAGTTGTGGAGTTAGCACAGAATTGAGGTCCGTAGGAGGCTGGCTACTGACAGTATTTTTTTTTTTTTTTTTTTTTTTATGGTTTCAGGGCCATAATCGTCAGAAATGGAGAAATCATCCCCATGTCTTCAGAATTTACCCCCGAGACGGAGCGCCAGCGACTTCAGTACCTGGTAAGAGTCGTGTCGATTTGGCAGAGTGCCGTGGCGTCAGGGATGGTGTTGGATCTGGTTTGGAGGAACGTGTCGCTATTGACATGGGAGCAGGCCCACGGCAGTCAAACGACATATGGTCCGAACTCCCCCACACACACCTTCTGGATCACACATCCTGGCTCTGTGTGATGACACACCACCTCCGTGCATTTATTATTGTGGCTGTTTTTCTCCCATCTGTAACCAATCGAAGACACGATGTGCTCTGTTTCTTTTAGTGGTTTGGTATGTACATTAGGAAATGGGGTGTTGGATACCACAGTTACTTTTCTTCCTTGGCCTGCCACTCACTTGAACTTAAGATGGGGGCTCAGTCCTGAGGAGGACGGGAGCCCCAAGATCCTGCTGAGCCCCACCACTTCACATACAGATATGAAGCCACAAGGGCCCTTTGGGAAAGACACAGGTGTCAGAAAATCTGTTTCTGTCCTGAAAATAAGTTCTCTGTGTGGATCACCCTCTTTGGAGTGAAATTATGAGTAGACTATAGGAGGGTTATTTGGTTTTTCAGATCTTGAGTGTTTTTGCTTCACCTCAAGGTTTGAGTTTTCTGGAAAAGGGAAGGCACTTCCCTGTCCTCAAATTCCATGGCTAGGGCATTTGGCTTTGAATCTCAGTTCATTGACAGTGGCAATCATGCGAGGTTACTTTGGGCATCTTTGGGGACTGACAGTTTAATTAGTAGTCCTATGGATGAAGTCTTTTCTTGCCAACTGGCTTTCTTTTTAGATACCATGGCTAAAGTAGTGATCCTCTGCTCTTGGGGAAAAATTGATCCAGGCTACTCAAAAAGGACTTTGCTCATGTCTTTGCTTTTCAGCGTGTGTGAACAGTCTAGGTTTGATTACTTTGGCCAATTTAGAAAGGGCTGAGCACTTTCCCTTAATTCCCTTGTCTGTTTAGTTTGTTTTACTCCGTATCTAAACTGTGTTGGTCTGGTACCTAATGACAGCAGGAATCCAAACCCAGTATACAAACAGTTTTTCACTCTTTTACCACCTGTTGTTCTCTAACCTTTCTGTTGTTTTTTTCCAAGCGAATAAACTTGTAGCCACTCTCAGGAAGTCCAGGCTTTAGAACGGTCATTGTCTTTGGTAGTCTGGGTGGAGGAAAGGGTCCTACAGTAGCCACAGAGGACCCTCGTTCCTGCCCCAGCTCTGTGACTTGCAGGCTGGGTAACTTTGGGCAAGTCTCTTAACCTTTCCAGACCTCAGTTTGTCACTTACATAGTAGGAAACTAGACTGGGGGGCGGGGGGTGGGGGTGGGGGGAGTCCCCAGGGACCTTCAGGTTGCAAGATCCTTCCAGGCAGAGTTCATCACAACTGCCCTCCTTGTCACCTATCTGACTTTCTCCAATCCATCTTCCACAAAGCCACCTAAGTGATCTGATCATGAACTGTGTCACTCCCCTGCCTAAAATCCTTTTGGCTTCTCACAGTGTACAGAATGTGGGCCACATTCAGTAGACCCAGAATCATGGTCTCCAATCCACTTCTCCTGCATTATTTCTCTGCTGCCCCTTCCAACGCCACCACGGATCTCAGGCTGTAGGCAGAGAACCACCTTCCATTTCTGGGCCACACCTTGATATCCCCAAGCTGCATGCCTTTGGACATATGCTTTGCCTGGGTAGTCTTCCCCTGTCCTCTGCCAGGGAAACTGCTCTTCATGCTTTGAGACCTCAGCATAAATGTCAAGTCCTCTAGGAAGCATCCCCCTTGCTCTCCCAGGGGTGGGTGTCAGTCCCCTATGCTCGTGCTCTGGAAGTGCCTCATGGCAGCTTGTCACATGGCCCTGAGCTGATGCTCTTGTATTGCTGGTTGCCCTCCCTCTTTTTCCTTCTTGACACCATCCTGGAGGGCAGGCTCCTTGCCATAGTCACTTCATCTTGTGCCCAGCCTGGAGGAGATACTGAATTGGGATTCATTGACTAAACGAAAGAAAGAACCGATATTTCTATTGACTTCTGGATCATTACCACATAGTACTCTCCCCTCCTCCTTCCCTTGAAACCTGTCACAGCCCTTTGCCTTGTCATGTCTCAACAACACCCTGTCTTTATCACCTCCCTGCCCTGTGTTCCTGCTTAAGCCAAGGGGAAACAACAAGTTGACCCTTTTGCTTTGAAATAGTTTTACGTTTTCATATTAGAAGAATGGTACAGAGAGTTCAAAAGGTTAACTTTTAGGGAGGGATGGGAATGCTGACATTTATCAGATTCCTGAATATTGGTGGGATGTTTTTCAATGGTTGCAGTGAGATGTGTGTTTCTTCTGATCTCAGCTTTCTCCTGAACTGTGTCTGTGATTTCAACAAGGCCCTTCCCTGATCCGTGGCTTCATCACCAGTAATAGAAGTAGAAAGCCTTAGAAGACAGGTATAAAGATTAAGTGAAAACTACATGCATTATTCTTTTGTGTACAGAGTACTCATTTGATTGTTGTTTGATGAATCAGTCTTACCACTTCAAATCCTCATGGCCTGCAAACCACAGTGATTCTTTTCCCTTATTTTTAAATTTAAGAATTACTCCTTATGTTCCTAAGATGAATGTATTTTTGTGACACTCTGACACAATCAGTGTGTACACTCTTAGCCCACGGAACTGAGCCTTATTGCTGAATTTCTAAAGGGTAAGAAAGCTGTCCCCATAGGTTTCTCTGGTTTATAACTATTCTCCCCAGACAAGAGGAGTGTAAATGACCAGAACATAAAATATTGTGGTTGTCCAACTTCCCATTCTGTCAGGAGTCTAGAAGTGTATGCTTTGGATTGAACATATCCAGTAATAGTAGTCACATGGTCTATGATGCAAATCTTTGTGGGGAAGCTTTTGGTTTTTTGTTTTTTGTTTTTTTGAGTGAAGTTTTGAGAGGATTAGGGGATTTATAGTATAAAGTGTTAAAAATAGTATCAAGGGGTGCCTGGGTGGCTCAGTCATTAAGCGTCTGTTTTCAGCTCAGGTTATGATCCCAGGATTCTCGGATCGAGCCCCACATCGGGCTCCTGGCCTAGCAGGAAGCCTGCTTCTCTCTCTCCCACTCTCCCTGCTTGTGTTCCCTCTCTCGCTGTCTCTCTCTCTCTGTGTCAAATATATAAATAAAATCTTAAAAAAAATAAAATAAAAATAGTATCAATTTTGAGGGGAAAACAGTAGTGTGATGACTCCTCTCAGCCCAGGCGAGGCACGAGCTATGTGATCACACGATGTCTCTGAATGTCTCCTAAGTGAAATGTGTTGAGGCCTCCCTTGAAAAATTCACTGTAGGTTCTGAAATCAAAATGAAAAGTAATCCCATGGTAATATAAAATACAGTATATGTCTTAAAATTTTAAGTGCATCTAATCCTACCAGTTCATTTTTTTTTTTTTTTGAAGATCAGTTCCCTTGAACTAATTATGAAGCACTTCAGTGTAATGGGGATTTTACTATCCCTTACATGATCTAAACAAGTTAATACATCACTGGCAAGTTAGCAGTGTATCCTTATTCTTAGGTCAAATTAAATTTTCTTTTGGTGATGTGTGAAGAAACACATATGACACATTCATTAAAACTTGTAGGTCCCTAGAGACTTGACTTGAGCATATGTCTACAGTTTGATGTGTAGAAATGGTTAATGGTTTTATGGAGGTGGGGAGGATTCAGCACCCGCTGTACATGAACTGTTTTAATCCACATCGAAGAGGAATGTTCTTGGTATGCACAGTCTGGACATTTGGGGATTATAGAACTGGAAGCAGATTACAAGATGATGGATGTGGCAGGCAT
The DNA here is from genome assembly GCA_004023965.1 of Spilogale gracilis. Classification (NCBI taxonomy): domain Eukaryota; kingdom Metazoa; phylum Chordata; class Mammalia; order Carnivora; family Mephitidae; genus Spilogale; species Spilogale gracilis. The sequence goes on from PITA01004289.1 coordinate 125,217, forward strand.
GTGAATTTTGCTTGTTCTTGCATCCTGACCTCGGGAGGACCCTTCGGGCTGCTCTCCCGTAATGTGAACTTTGTTCCATAGATTCTCGGGCAGGGTGATTAATCAAACAGGCCTGAGAGTTTAATGTGTTCACACAGAATGTGGCAAGTGTGTGATGGAAGGGGTCAGGGGCTGTGAGCTGCTGTCCCTTTTCTTTCTTTCTTTCTTTCTTTCTTTCTTTCTTTCTTTCTTTCTTTCTTTCTTTC
>PITA01004290.1:0-88863 GCA_004023965.1 Spilogale gracilis
AAAAAAAGTTCTCCAAAAAGGAGTATTCTATGATCAGACCACAAAAGAATTGAAAACATATCTAAAAATCTGTTAATGAAAACACAGATTCATCAATTCATTAAAGACAGAGCTCAGGAAAATCAGTAAATGTAGAGTATAATTTGCCATTTGGAAGAATCTTAGACAGCTTCTGATCTAATAATCTTATTTTATAGAGGGTGAATCTGAAACATTTCTAAGCTAAACAAACAAAAACAAAAAGCTTAGATAATCATCAGGAGATACTCCAGAGATTTTCATTTCTTTATTAGTGAGAATTGGTTGGGTTATCATGGATAAATAAATAACCTCAAAAGCTTGGTAACTTAAGACAATAGAGGGATGAGTGTTTCTTACACATGACATGCCTATCAGGGGTGGGTGGTGAGATGTGCTCCATGAGCTCAAAGATCAAGATTGATGACATTCTGGAACATCACCAGATGCTGTGGTAGAGGTAAGGTAAGAATGGCTAATCATGCCTAGAATTTAAAGATTCCCTCCTGTAAGTGTCATATATCAGTTCTACCCATTTCATCAGTTAAACAAATCAACAGTCATGTATCCCCTCAAGGAGATAAGGAACTGCAATCCAGCTATGTTATTGGAAGGAGGAAACTGGAATATTTGTGAATAGCCCCAATGTGTACAAATCCTTATTATTCCTATAGTCATTGACAATTTTCAAATAGCTTGTGAACTCAGTCATTCCACAAACATAGAATTTACTAAAACATAAAAAGACCATTAAAAAGATGCTTAGAGAATGCAGTTATAGAAAATTAATTCTAGAAAATTACAATGGAATTTAATGGTTAACTGACTGAAAAGCTTCTTCCATCTCTCACCTGGCTAAATTAGTAAGACAAGCAGTTGCAGGAAATTGTTAAGATATCTAACGAAGGGATCAGTTGAAAGGTGTGGGAACATTAAAAAAACAGAGATTAGAAGAGGAAAGCTGATATCATCCCTCCCACACCATCAATGGATCTGGCAGCACAGATGAGGACATTAATGTCTGGTAGCACATTCCTGATAATACTTGACATGCACAAATAGTTTTCTTGCTCACCAAGCCATTTTTACATCAAAATTTGATTCTTGTGCATTTTTTTCTTAGGGGGACTTCTTAGACTAATGTGAATATTTAACATTTTGAACTTTAGAGTTCGTTTTTTTTCTTTTTTGTATTTTGTTTATTTATTTGAGAGAGAGCATGTGGGCATGTGAGTGGGAGGAGGGTAAGAGAAAGAGGGAGACAGAATCTCAAGCAGACTTCACTCTGAGCAGGAGATCAAAGACTGGTTGGATCCCACCACCCTGAGATCATGACCCAAGCCAAAATCAAAAGGATGCTCAAGCCACTGAGCCACCCAGATGCCCCAAATGTTCTTATTCTACTTCAACAAGTTGGCCTCTATATGCTTTAGTTTGGATATTGCAAGGCAGCCTCACTGAGTCTTACCAATTCTGAGAGACTGACATTTCTGGATCTACAGGGCTAATAATTGATTGTGGGAAATTCACTCAGGAAATGCTACTGGATACAACCTTCTACTCACCAGTCAGGTAGTCTGGTAGCATCTGATCTCCTGTCTCAGTCTCCCAAAGACAGTTCTTGCCCTATCCATTAGCAATGTTCTCTTAAAAGTATGATATGAAAGGTGTTAGTTAATTTGCCTTCTTAATATGATCTCCTTTTTGCCCAAAGAAAATTCAGCTGTGGTGTTACCAGGTAGTACATTGTACAATTCCTCTGTCCTTGACTTCTTCAAGGAAAGAATCTGGTGAAGACACCTGATAGAGAGTTAAAGTAGTGAAAGTTCTATTTAACAAAGTGAAAGTACTCTCCAGAGTTGTAGGAGAAGCCTGACTGGGAAGGTAGGTAGCAGCCTGCTGATTTTCACATCGGGTTATTTTTGTGGGGATCTATTGGGTCTCCTCCTTCCTATCTTGTCATTGTCATGCCACCCTCTGGATCCATCTGGGTTTCCTCCCTTTCAACCTCTGACGCAGACTCATGTACACTCTCTTCCCATGAGCACCTAAGCAAAACCACCAGGAGGTGGGGGCAGGTGGCTAAAACCGCAGTGTATACGATATTATATTAAAACAGCATTGGGTTTATTAGTAGACATAGTTTTCTTTAAGTGCACATGCTCCAAATTTGGGCCAGTCCCTGCAGTCCCCCATCTCCTACTTATCAGGCTGTGATAAATTGCAAAAGGGGCTGGTCTAAGGGAGACAGGGCAGTCCCTCTGCAGAGACTAGGTAGTGTCTGGCAATCTCCCATCTGCCATCTGGCTTTCTTCCCTGCTGGCAGGTCTAACTGCCTACTCTAGCAGTGCAAGGTGTTCTACTGTTAGCAAAGCACAGCATCTCTTCATTAAGACTGAATCTTTTCCTGATCTTTTCAAATATACATGTCCTTTGAGAGAAATCCAACATTGTCACTAATGTTTACTGAGCGTTTTTTATAGAGCAGAAACTTTGGTCTGTGTTTTGTGCTTTATTTTGTTGAATCTTCACAAAACTCAGTGAAGTAAATGCTATTATTCCCACTTTACAGATGAGTAAACTGAAGCTCAAAGAAACTTGGTAACTGGTTTAATTACTAAGCTGGTAATTAGCAAGGGTAGGATTCGAATGTAGTTATGAATTCAAAACCTGAGCTTCTCATTACTACCTAGCAATGTAAAGACCAAAAGCAATTGCAATAATCATTTACTCATTTATTTAATAAGCATGTTTAAGAGCCCACTATGAACTCTTCAAGAGGCTCCTCGAGGAGCTGTTATTCCATTGAGGAACACATGCAATAGCAAATAAGTTAATGAGATAATTTCAGTGGTAAGTGGTATAAAAATACTAAACAGGGTAATCTGATGGAGAGAAATTTGAGTGAAAGATATTAGTGTACTGGTCCAGGGAAGCTACTTTTTTTTAATGGAGAAAATGCTCAAGCTTAGACCTAAATAATGAAACAGAACCAGCTTTTGAAAAAGGGTAAAAAACATTCCAGGCAGAGAGGACAGAAGGACAGGAGACAGTGTGAGAACATCCAGGCAGGAAGAAGAGCAATGTAAACATGTCTGAGATAGAGGTCAGGATGGTGCACATGAAGAACAAACAAATCCTTGCAGATGCACAGGTAAAGGGAAAGTAGAAAGAGTCAAAGTTAGACAGATGGGCAGGAAAAGAGGGAAAGGACATCTACTCTTGGATGTAACTTTTAAAAGGCTCAAGAGGGAAATGGTGAAGGGTCTTAGAAGACAGAAGATTTTATATATACATATATTTCTTTCCAGTGGTTAGCCCTGCTCCTAGGAATTCTTACCTGTCATCCCCCCAGGCCCCCAGGTATATACCACAGTTTTGGTTTTCAATATGCAAACCATTATATTCCTTCAAACAGCTGTTGAACACAAGACAGGAGATTGTCAAGAGTACTGACTACAGTTGGGTCCAGCAAACTTACTTTCTTTTCTTTCTTTCTTTCTTTCTTTCTTTCTTTCTTTCTTTCTTTCTTTCTTTCTTTCTTTCCTTCCTTCCTTCCTTCCTTCCTTCCTTCCTTCCTTCCTTCCTTCCTTCTTTCCTTCAGATCTTTCTTTCTTTCTTTCTTTCTTTCTTTCTTTCTTTCTTTCTCTTTCTTTCTTTCTTTCTTTCTTTCTTTCTTTCTTTCTTTCTTTCTTTTTTTCTTCTTTCCTTCAGATTTTTCTTGTTTATTTGAAAGAGAGATAGAGTGTGAGAGAGAGAGTGAGAGAGAGAGAGAGAGAGAGAGAAGGAGGAGGGGCAGAGGAAGAACCAGACTCCACGCCGCTGAACAGGGAGGCCTATGTGACCTAAACCGAAGGCAGATGCTTAACTGACTAAGCCACTCGGGGCACCTCTAGCAAACATTCTTACCAACAGCTGAACCCCAGCCACCTCCACCTCTCCAGAAGTCAGTGTTTAGAATTTTTACATTTAGAAGGCTGTGTAACACACTGATGGTGGCTGAAGTTAACTCAAAAAGCTGGACATAAGACTAAACAAATGTTACCTGTCAGTTTGAGTACATAAACTGATAAACTGTTGACTTCCCAAGGTTATCAAATGGCTCTCAAACTAATTTTATAACTTTGGTAACATTGGTCTGAATCCTATATTGGTCTACCTTGAAATTAATGGATTTCTTTTGAGTCTCAATACAAAGTTTCAAGTGATCTCAATGATGGACCATGTCTTTTATTCTTTAGCCAAATTCTAGGAGTCCCAATGGGACCCAAGGAAACTTTCCATCCTTCTTTCTATCTCCTGCATGAACCCTTTTTGGGAACCATAAATAACTTCAACAAAGTAAAATATAATTCTGTTTGCTGAATTGTTGTTTAATAAATGTAGTTCTCTTCACACTGAATACCTCAACAAAAACACTTCAACATATGCCTGGGAAAATGGATTAGGATTTGATAATATACTATGGATGATGAATTTAGAATGTGGAAGATGAATTTAGAATGGGACTGGGGAAAAATACTACATTGAAATCTCTTCAAGAACACTGTCATGGGTAAACTTACATTTGGGAAAGCATATTAATAATGTCGTTTGTGCACTTGAAACTAGATCCTAAATCTTATACTCTTATCCAGATGTATTTACAATAGGTTTTATTTGTTCTTAACTTTACAGGGTTCTTTGTTTTTCTTTCATGATCATTTCTCCAATTAGCTCACAAGGCTCTGGTTTCATATTTGGCTTACAAGAGTGTAACTCTTTACTCAGTGCATGACTGGAAAAATGGAAGAGGAGGAAACACTGTTTATATAAAACATTTTAGAAACAATGATTTTAATGTTAATTATTTGTCTAGCCAAATATCAATGCCTCAAAATATTTGATTTTTCCTTACTTCAGAGAATATATCATCTTGAATTTCAAAAGCCACTAAAAAATGCTTCATCCAGAAATATGTACTTGATTTGCAAAATAGGAGTAAATTTCAATTTTGAGATGCTTTTAGGAATATAAATTAGAGATATAAAAACATCTCAAAGGAGAAATTTTTTCATTATTCTAGTAAACTAAAGGATTAGGTTGGTCCTTTAACAGCTTTTTTAGGGAAAATTATGAATACAGAGTTCTGAAACTGAAAGCCTCCTGAAATACAAATGGAAATCTGGACTCATTTTTAGAAGTTTTTAAAAAGATTTTGTTTATTTATTTATTTGAGAGAGAGACAGGGACAGAGGGTGCATGATTGGGGATAACAACAAAGGGAGAGGGAGACACAGGCTCTCCACTGAGCAGGGACCCCCCCCAAACTCAAGGGCTGGATCCCAGGACCCCAAGATCATGACCTGATCTGAAGGCAGATGCATAACTGACTGAGCCACCCCTGGACTCATTTGTTCTAGAGTACATTAGCACTACTTTGTTACTCCCATGTGCCCAGTCACAGATATATCTAGAATGAGACTTTTTAAATTTTGTCCCTCTGTAATTAGTAAAATTATTATTATTATTGATTGCCTTATCAATAAATAATTTTTAATAAAATGCATAAAATTTATTTAAAATAAAAAAATTTAAATAAAATACATAAATTAAATTTAAATTTAAATAAATAAATTTAAACAAACAAACAAACAAACTGAGCCACCCAGGCACCTTAAGTTGAATAATATTAATGTAAATGTCAAGCATACAAGAATTATAGTATATTACATGACCCAACTTCTCGTTTAGGTTGAAAATAAATCATTAAATGGAGATTTTAGCTGTATAATTCGGAAAAATGAAGGTTTTAGTTTTATATTCAAAGAAATATTTTTATGTGTATCATTTTCTTTTATTATAAAATCTTACATGGAGGAGACTGGTTAGCTCATTGGTTAAGCCTCTGCCATCGGCTCAGGTCATGATCTCAGGGTCCTGGGATCAAGTCCCACATCAGGCTATCTGCTCGGCAGGGAGTCTTCTTCCATGTCTCTCTCTGCCTGCCTCTCTTCCTACTTGTGATCTCTCTGTCAAATAAATAAATAAATAAAGGCTTTAAAAAATCTTATATGATCATAAAATGTTAAACAATGCAAAACTAATAAAGTGCACAGCTCAAGTTCTCTCTTTATTCCCTCCCTAGTCCTCAAACTACTTTGTAAGAGAGAATCATGGTAACAGTTTGGAGAGTATTTTTTCCAGATATAAATGTTTATATAGACTTACATAAAGGTATGCCCACACACACATACATACAAGTGCACACATTTATACATGAGGCATGTGTAAGTTCACGTGTATACAAGAAATGAGATCATATTACATGTAGTTCTGCAACTTGATCTTTCACTTATGTTGTGGAGGCCCTGCCCTGTGCGCACACATAGTAACGCTTTGCCATTTTCTTTCTTTCCTTTTCTTTTTTCTTTCTTTCTTCCTTTTTTTTTTTTTTTTTTTGCTTTGCCATTTTCAACTAATGATATTGAAACAATGAGACCCCCCCCCCCCAGTATGGTCAAATGGAAAATATTGTTAAAGCCTGTCCTTAGGAGAGCATGGAAAAATAGGTTCTTTTATAGCCAGTGGAAGGGAATGTCAATATATTGTGATGATATAAATAGTTACAACAGCTTTCCAGGTAATTTTGTGAGTGTATAACAAAGTCTTAGTGTGCAATACCTTTGGCCTAGAAATTCCTCTGCTAGTTCTCTAGCTTATAGAAATAATCCTCATATGCACAACAATATATGGAAAGATGTGTTCATTGAAGCAAATTCTGAATTTCAAAGAATAAGTGAAACAATAAAAACCTAATGCTTATCAGTATCATAGAATGGCTAAATTAACTCATATCTATCCACTTATTTTTCACATTGCACCAGTTGGCTGGGCTCCAGCTGTACTAGATAGGCTTGGCTGTAGTTCCTGAGCTGTGTTCATGTACTCTTTATGTGTCTCCCATCCTCTTTGGTCCGGTGACCAACTGAGGCATGTTCTTCTCATGGTGAAAGGCAGGAGTGAAAAGGGGAAAACCAATCCACATAAATTCTATTTAAGTTCTTGCTTATACCAAGTCTTCCAGCATCCCATATACCAAAGCAAGTGCCATAGCCATGACCAAATGAATGGGCAGGATTCATGCTATTCTCTTACAACCTGTGAAGGAGCTCAAGAGGGAAAGAGTGACCATTACAAATAACCTAATGACATCTATTAGGTTAATACTCTAAACTACTTTAGACAGATCCAACAGGTTTCCAGTAAATTTTAGATACAAAGAAATGCAATCCAGTCTAGTTGAATTTAAAGCCTCAATGTCATAATCAATTTATTGCTTTTGTCCTGCTGTTTTACATCCAACTTCAGATTGACCCAGGACAAAGATCTCTCTCTTTTCTCTCTTCCTTTTCTTGGTTTCTCTAGTATGGAAGAAGATGAAATAGGACAAGTGTCTTTAACTTAGCAGTCACTTCAGTTCTGCATGTCTCTTGGCAGTCTCTGAGTCTCTGGCTAAGACCGGCTGGCTGCTGATGCAAACATTCAATGTTGGCTCTATTGTAGGATGTGAGAGGGCCCTTTGAGATTTCCTTATTTCATAGTTCTCTGAGATTATGTCTAGCTTAACTTTCTTGAAACCATTTAGTTTGTGCTCCTGGCAGTTTATCCCACAGTTTCTTGATGCTCTTGGTATCTCACTGAGTGCCCAGCCCTCTTCAACATATGTGTTACCAGCAAGGTATTTCCTTTTTAACTGTCTTTTGGAATGTCCAAGTAACCTTGCTATTTTCATACTTTTGGAAGCCTCACCATTGATGTGCCTTCATTTCTTAGTCCCTTTCCCTTGTTGAAATAGGTAGATTAGCATGTGTATTGCTTAAGCAAAAGTCCAGCTGAGGAATGCGGTGCCGAACTGCTGTAGGCAACCCCAGGTTCTAATGTGGTTCCCCGAGAGACCTTATAACTTGGTTTGAAGTGAAGTTAAGGGGCACCATCTTCCAGCCCAGTAACTCCTTACTTCCGTACATCTCTGGCTCTAGCATTCACTTTGTTTGGGCTGGATGTTGGAGGGAATGGGGAAAGGAAGATGAATTCATGTAGCTAAGACATAGTTGGGTTTGGAAGAGCCAGATCTATTGCTTCTAAGTAAGTCTAGAGAGAGTCTGACTCAAGCTTTTCATTCTTCTAAAAATGTCACATTTTCACTGTTAGCATTGGGTCTTAAGAGTCAATTCTAAGGAAATTCAGTTTCATATTATATAGTATATGTAAAATGGATTTCCAGTCGAGCAGCCATGCTACTAAGGAAATTGTTCATCCTGAAGGATTTAACTTGAGTGTCTTCGAAAAGTTCTTGTATTGTTAAAAACACACACTCTCAGGGGTGCCTAGGTGACCCAGTCGGTTGAGTGTCTGATTCTTGATCTCAGCTCAGGTCTGGATCTCAGGGCCAGTGAATTCAAGTCCCAGGTCGAGAAAAACACACTCTTAAAATTCTAAACTGATGGAGCCTAAGGATAAATGTTGTTTCCATAAGGACTAAACAAAGAGAATATCTCAATCTCTTCTATTTTCAATTCAACTGTCAGGCCCTCTGTTTCTTGGGTGGGCCAGAATTGGGCAGATAATTGGAACCATCTTGAGATGCAAAGTGCATTATCTATATTCACCATATATAGTACCAGCTGTAGCCTTCCCAGTAGAAAAACTTGCATCAAGATAGGAAATTGTTATTCTTTCCAATACATGTGAATAACATTGACTCTGAGCTAGACTTTTGGCTGCTTATTATGATGAGGAGGAATTAGGGGTGCTGGAATGAGAGAAATCTGCATTATAATCCTGATCTACTGCTTCCTAGCTCCGTGATTTCAGGCAGTTAACCTTTCTAAATTCAGTATCTACATCTGAAAATTATGAATCCTAGTAACTACCAGAAGACATCATTGTGGTTAAATGGTGCAGTATATATAAAGCTCTTAGCACACAGTATGTGCTTAACAAATGGTTATGATTATTATTTAGAAAAGTAAGGAATTGGATAACTCATTGGGTTAGTAGGACATGTACATGTTTGGCTGGACAATATCTGCTACTATCTCCCAGTAACTTAGACTGCAGAATTTGTTTGAAAAGCCCTCTCTTTTTACAATTCTTAATTTTTAAGAACCTATGATTAATATTGATTATTCTTGAATGCATTAGACTCTAATTGACTATCTGGCCAAAACTAAAAAAAAAGAAAATTAAAATTCTATATTTGGTGAAGCAACCCCCAGGAAAGGTGGTCTTAGATGACAGTCAACAACTGATTTCCAATGTTATGATTGTTTCCATTTCTTATTATTTCCCTGTGTTCATTCCAATGTGCACACACATACCATGTCGATCAGTGTAGTTTCTTCCACAAGTTACTAATTCAAGGATGACAAATTTTCTGCATAATACAGTTGCTTTGAGGGCATCCATGGATTTAAGCATAGTAAGGTTTTTTGAATTATGTTTTTGTATACTCTATCAAACTCAGTACTCAGGGAGCACAAGTTTCCTAGCATCACAGAAATTATAGCCCATGGCCTGCCATTATCAAGTGACTGTCCAAAGTCATTTTTGATCTTCACCATTTATCTTTACAAGAAGCAACTTATATTACATTGAGAAGGCAACAAGACTTGGAGCTTGTGGTGGAAGTCACCAGCTGTCTACTCAAATTTACTCTTCCCACGTTTGCCAGTCTCTCCCACAGTTAAGCGTGCTCGTGTGACACTTTCTCTAATGCAACTTGAGTAAGAATAATAACTATCACTCTAAACCTGGCCTATACATCTCCCTAGTGTGTTCTTCCATGTTCTTTCCTACATACAGTGGTAAAATTATTTGATTTGGTTCGCTTTAAGCCATTTTTCTTTCTTTCCATTTTTTAAAAAATATTTCATTTATTTATTTGACAGAGAGAAACACAGCCCGCACTATTATCTGCAATTTCAATTCAGCATCCATTCCTCCATCTGATTCTGTAAACCAATGTTGCTCTTGAGTCAGAGTCTGTGATGAAACCAGAGGCTCAAACTAACAGCACAGTCCTTTATAGCCACTTCACAGTGACACACTGCCGACAAACACATGCCCTTGCTTTGGAACAACATGACTTGTAGATCCTTGTCAAAACTCCTAGTAGCAGTGTGACACATAATTTGTCTAAGAAGTGTTTAAATAAAGAGTTGCTGAAATCTTATTTGTCAAGATTCCAGAATGTAATCTTGTGAGCAGTTTTCTGAATGGTGGTGAAATATTCTAGTTTTGTAGTTGCTATGGGTCTGAGAAAAGCCTGTTCAATTTATTTCAGTTCAATTCAATTCAACTATAGTTGCTGAATACCTAATACACAATAGGTTGATTATAAAGACTTATTGAGCACCTATTATGTACCAGGCTCTGTGCTAGGGAGGTGATGAGAAGCCATTTCACCGCTTTCATAAGGAGACTAAACACTTCTTAGAAGCAAGCAATAAAATCCCACTATTTGAAACAAATGAATTTAGTAGAAGAATTTCAGATCATAGAATCAGAATTATTTTCTCTTATCATTTATAATGCCCATATGAGCAAACACCAAATAAACAAAATTCATATAATCACTAATGACTTAAATGTACACTAGTCATTAAACATCTTTCCTCTCCATATATTCATTTTTGTAAGATGTATGACAAAATAAACATCAAAGCTCATAAAAACATTTTTAATTTAGGCATCCTTGTTTATACCTTTCAGAAGCCAGATAAAAATTTTGAGAAAACATAAATAATGGTATATAAGTGTCATTACCTTTGAAATAACCTGAGTAATATTACTGAAGATCTAAAGAATAGAGGACATGTTGTAGAAAATTAGTCTTTTGTTGTTTTCTTCTGTGAAAATCTATTGATTTGTACTGTATATTAAGTGTTTGTATTTGATTTGTTTCAGTGCTAAGAGATTGTTAGATATGAACAAATAAAGTGTTGAAATATTCAATATGCTGGCATTTATAGTTTTGATAAATCTCATAGCTGGCAATGGAGTTATTTTAGACAACTCTGATTTCTATTGCAAAAAGATTACCTAGTCATGGCTTCAAAGTCAAGACACTTATCGAAAATGTCTTCAAATGCAATGAAAGTATTGCAGTATTTTTTTAAAAAGTAGTAGAAAGACAAGACTTAGGAATTATAGAAACCAATGTATAATATGATATGACATAACCTAAAATAACATGTATTGTAATAGATATAATACACAATATATAGATTGTATAATATATTATATACTTTGCATTTGTTATTTAAGTATATATGTATGTGTTTATATAATACACATTATATATATATGTGTATATATAAAAGTCAATCTACATATATCAATCTAGAAGCCCAAAATGCAGTCAACTTGGACTATTTGGCAAATATCTGCAGCATTCTGTATGCTGGTGATATCGCAGTGACTGCTACTCTGTCCTCTCCTGTCATAACAATGCTCCTCAAAATTCCAAAAGCTTTTGATTGATTGAGAGTTGGCCACAGTCATAAACTGGCTGAACAAGAGTGTGGTCCACAGTTGGAGGTAGGCATTTACAAGCCAGGAATTAATTACCTTTCCACCAACTTTAATGTAAGGAGGACAAGATAATTCCCCCCACAAGAAATTGGGGGACCATCAAGAAGAGAGATAATGTTGGTAACTTCCTAGCGCAGGCAAGGTGGATGATGTCATGTCACATAGAGAAGAAGGAAGATGAGTCCCAATAAGGGGCTATCCAATTTGGAGGTGATTAAAAGCCCATTATTGTTGGTGAAAGATGAGGTAACCATGAGGGACCTTATAAGAACATACAAAAAGTGAAATAGCATGGCCACAGAGAGTTAAACCATAAAATGAGCACTTGATCAGAGACAGGCAGGGTTACATAAGAAACCGTTGCTGTCCAGGCCAGTTAGACAGGATTGAAACCTGATTGAAGGCATTACCTTATCAAAGAAAGGAACGAATGTGTCATTCAGAGGGATGTTGGCCAACAAAAGAGAAGCAGACAGACAGACACAAGCCAGAGAAACAAGTGCCCTGATTAGACAGTATAAACAACCATTTTTTTCACAGGCAGATGCCTCCTTATCCTGGAAGCAGACACACTGGAGTCATTAAACATTCTGATCACTCAAGTTGACTACAAGAGATCCAGTTCTTTGTCTACTAATGTAATGTAGCTTCTGATAAATTGGCTTCCATGTGACTTTTCTACTGGGAAAGAACATGCAACAGAAATAGTTCGTTCTATTTCTCTTTTTAAACATATACTCTGAGTTCCACACCCAAATCAGCATGAGTCATCATCACAAACATAATCAACTCTGAGAAACTAATAAGACCAAGTTTATGAGTAACTTTTAAGAGAGGAGTCTCAGAGAAATGATGGTTGGGTAAAGCCAGAATTCAGGGGGTTAAACCATGAAAATATTTTAATAACACTCTTGTATGCTTTCACAGTGTCTTAAAGTTTTCAGAACACCTTCACTTATGTTATCTCATTTCACTATTTTGTGAAGGAAGCAAGAATTTCCAAACCCATCTGAAAGTAAGGATTCTGGCATTTAGAGATTATATAATTTTCAGGTGAGAGATGTGGGGAGAGAGCTATTTCTTCTACTATTTTAGTGTTTTCACTTGGGTCTTTCTTAAGTATTGTGGTGATCACCATGGGATTGTAAAAGGTAGGTGAGACAGGAAGCACTACAAAGCCACATGCTTATGTAATTTATTTTGTATTTAAGCCTTAAGAGGGATCAATTCAGTCATCTACTAATCCAATCTAAGCACCAGAACTGTCGTGGAAAATACGCAGATAAGAACTCCCCCTCATCAACCTTTCAAACATGGAAGGTGTGGGGATTCTACTTTCTATTTGCTTTGAGGCTGAGGACCTTGGAACTCTAAATTATTGAATGTGTATGACTATGCACAGTGCCAGCAACATTGTATGAATTATTTTACAAATTTCTCCTAGCCACTTTATAAGGGAAATTTGCCAAATGAAAATCTTTTGAGAGCACTCTCATCTCACTTATCATCTTCCTTGCAGATGTGTCCTTCTCAGGGCACATAAACTCCATGAGGGCAGTGGTTAGCCATCCTGCCCCAGCTGTAGTCTCAGAAACTAGCAAGGTAGGTACTCCATAATACTTCTTGAATTGAATGGAAAGAACTTGCCTTTCAGAGATAAGTAGCTAAATACATTTCCCAGTTTCTAGAGATTGCAAGTGGTAAATCAAAGATTCAAACAAAAATTCAAATGAATTCCAAGTCTGTGTTTACTTGTTGATCTGAATCTTATCTCTCTGTACATCAAGTGACAGTATTTTTTTGTTCAAACTCAACTCAGAGTTATAAAACTATGAATATGCATTCTGTTTATGCTAACAATGTACCTAATATCCCAGTAAGACAGACAAAACTAAGCTTTGAATAAAGGTCAAAACAGTGTCTTAAAGAAAAATTTTAAGACAGATAGAAACTCAAGATGTATATCTACATATATATTCATAGATATTACATATATTTACATATATGTTTACATGTATTTTATTTATATAAACATACATGCATAGGTAAGTATATATATTTATATGTACATGTACATTTACTGTATGTATGTGTGTATATAAAACCAGCATTTATGGGGTGCCAGAGTGGCTCAGTCAGTTAAGTATCTGACTCTTGATTTCAGCTGAGGTCATGATCTCATGGTTGTGGGATTGGGTTCCACACTCAGCACGGAGTCTACTTGAGATTATCTCTCTCCCTCTACCCTTCCCCCTGCTCACACTCTCTCTATATAATAAACAAATAAATCTTTAAAAAACAAAACCCAACATTTATAAAACACAAAGAAGTGTAAGGAAGAAAATATATTCATTTACTTGCGGTGCATGAGGAGTAAACTGGAGGGCAGTGGGAGAAGGAAAGTAAATGGGAACTAGGGTAATCTAGGGAGGGAAACGAAACAACAGAGACTTTGGACACAGAAACAAACGAGGGACTTGGAGGGAGGGGGTGGAGGGATGGGAGAGCCTGGTGGTGGGTACTGGGGACACCCAAAGCGTGGAGCACTGGGTGTGGGGAATGGGGAATCAATCTTGGAACACTGGAAAAAAAAATTTAGTAACAATAAAAAAAAATATATATATACTTATTTAATTTTCCCACCAACCCATATATATTTTACATACACATCAAAAGTGACATCAGCTGCCTTATTACCTTTTCACCTTAATTCTTTTCTCTCTTTTTGATCTTCACTTTCTTATCTTCTTTGTTTTGCTTTAAAGCAAGGGTTAGCTGCTTACTTACCGGCTCACTCACAGCCCTGAGACAATGTGTCCCTGGCACTCTGGCGTTGGGGTCACTCAACTTTGGACCTCTTCTGCTTTCTTCTTTCCCAGCAAAGAAGTATTTTTGAGGAAGAAGGAGGAAAGATATTTCCAAGTTTCTCTCTTGCTGACTTCCTCTTCCTTTTTAAGAAGAGGGCACTTGGGGGGCTCAGTACCGAAGTGTCTGCCTTCAGCTCACGTCATGATCCCAGGATTCTGGGATCGAGCCCCGTATCTGGTATCTGACTCCCTGCTCAGTGGGAAGCCTGCTTCTCCCTCTCCCATTTGCCCTGCTTGTATTCCCTCCCTCCCTCCCTCTCTCTCCTTCTCTCTCTCTGTCAAATAAATAAATAAAATCTTTAAAAAAAAAAGAAAAAAGAAACCCTTTAAAAATATTTTATTTATTTATTTGACAGAGAGAGAGAGAGAGAGAGAGAGAGTGAGTGAGAGAGCGCATGAGAGGGGAGAAGGTCAGAGGGAGAAGCGGACTGGGAGCTGGGAGCCCCATCCTGGAACTCCAGGATCATGACCTGAGTTGAAGGCAGTGGCTTAACCAACTGAGCCATGTAGGTGCCCCAAACCCTTTCTCTATGTAAAGAAATTCTCAAATGAACTCTGTGCTTTGGAAGCACAAATACTCTTTTAAAAACTCCTCACACTTACAAAAAAGTATTTATTCAAATTGAACAAGAATATCCTCTATAATTTCAATTTCTGGTGGAGTGATAGAGAAGATTCCATATCTTCTTTTCCTGAGCAATTTTTGTAAAATGAATTTCTGATAGCTCAGGGTATTCCTTACCTACTTAATTAATTAGTAGCTGGGTCCTTAGATGGTTGCTTTAAAAATAGTTTAAAAAATATTCTATAGGGCACCTAGGTGGCTCAGTGGGTTAAAGCCTCTGCCTTTGGCTCAGGTCATGATCTCAGGGTCCTGGGATCGAGGTCCACATTGGTCTCTCTGCTCAGCAGGGAGCCTGCTTCCTCCTCTCTCTCTGCCTGCCTTTCTGCCTACTTGTGATCTCTTTCTCTGTCAAAAAATAAAACGTTAAAATATATATATATATATATATTCTATATTCTGCTGCTATAGAAAGTTTAAAGTGATAACATCACTTATCAGACAATAGTTAATTGAACAGTAGCTAGAAAGAAAATAATCCCCAATCTTCTGCTGGACATAATCATGTGAAGATTTTATCAAAACAAGTCATATCTTCTCTGACTTCCCTCAACAATTCTAATCCATTCCATTTGTTTATTTATTTACTTAATTGTGTTTAAAGATTTTATTTATTTATTTGAGAGAGAGAGCATGAGCAGGGTAAGGGCAGAGGCAGACTTCCCACTGAGTGGGGAGACCAATGCAGGGCTCCATCACAAGACTCAGGGATCATGACCTGAGCCGAAGGTAGGTGCTTAACCTATTGAGCCATCCAGGTGCCCCTCTAATTCCATCGTTTAGAAACTGGTACAATAACATCTGCTTCTCAGTTAACTCATCTTTCCTATTTGCAACTTTCCATCTATTCACTTAATTTACAAATATTTATTGAGCATTCTGCTGTGTGCCAGGCATTGTTCCAGGCACAAGGCTTACAGCTAGAAGCAGTACAGGCAAAGTTCCTGCTCTCACTGTTTTTCTCTTATTGGGGGAGACAATGGAAAAGTAAAGAAAATAATTTTAGGCAGTGATTAGAGCTTTAAAGAAAATTTAAAAAAATGTAACATGACAGAAAGAGAATGTGGTAGAGATCTACGTTAGATATGATGTATTTTTGCCATCACTGTGTAACAAACGACCTGGACACTTTGTGGTTTAAACCAATGGCAATTTAAATTTCTCACAATTCTTTGGGTTGACTGGGTTCAGCTGTGTAGTTTTCCTTTCCCACATTGTGTGATGTGTTTGCTGATGTGGCTACAGTCAGTGGGGAGATCTGTTGGCCCTTCCGTGATCAACACGGCCTCTTACCTTTCCCGGTCTCTCCACATGAGTGCCTTCATTCAGTGGTCTAACCCAATGTTCCTTACCCCTGATGGCTAGCTTCCAGGAGCAAAGGTGGAAGCTGGCAGGTCTTTTAAAAACTGAGTCCAGACCTGGCATAGTGTCACTGTCAACCCAATCTGTTGGTAAAAGCAAGTCACAGGGTCATACAGGTTCAAGAGGAAAGAAGTAAATGCCACTTTCTGATGAATGAAGTAGTAAAAGGTGGAACTATTTCTAATTCATCAGAAGGTATATGATTATTGATTACTAACTTGTTTTACTAGACTTTAAGTTTTAAGAATGCAGGGATAATATCTCTTGTTGCTCACTGGTGCTACGTAGGTGTCTAGCACTGATACTAAAAATGAATGACAATGTCAATAAATGTCAGGAAAGGATAAGGAAAGCAGATACTTGATTCATGTTACCTCCTTCCCATCTTGTAACAATGAAAGGCACTGCATTATAAATCATAGGATTTTTTTCTCCTTGAACTTTAATAAGATTTTGATGCAATGATCCTGGTAGCTTTTACGAAAGTTTTTATGCATTATATATATCACTATTGACAGGATCCTCAGAGAAGGCTTCAGGGAGGCAGAGTGAGCTAGACTTAGAAAGATATATAAGATTTGAAAAGGTAGAAAAAAGACCTCCACTGGTCAATCGTGTTCCTTTAGATGAATTAGTACATGGTATTCTCTCTTGGTAGATGAATAATTTAAAAAAGAAAAAAGAAAAACCACCCAAATAACAAAAAGAAAATATCTTTCTCTGGCTGGACACATTACCTTGGTTTTGTGAGCAAACAGGAACATATGTGTGAGGAAAAAGGAGCCCCTTTCTTCAGACACATATACTCCTGGTCCAGGGAATATGGCTTAACTTAACTTAATGCTTTTGTGGATTGCAAAAACTTCCCATGAGTGTCATAAGTATAAGGCAACTGTGAGAAGGTATTTGAATAGGAGCAGTAACAGGGAAACATAAATGAAGGTTATTCTTGAGTCCATCATTCTCAATTCTAGAGCTCCCCTTTCTTATAAGCAGTGGTCTTTCAGGTTGAAGATTCATACCTATGATTCTTTATTTTAGGACCAGTTGATTCTACCCTGTTATCAGCTGGGTTTACAATGATGACTAGCAAGTATCCAACAATGATTATGATTCCTCCATGTCAAAACCACCAACTGAAGAATGAAAGCACCAATCATCCAGATGTTTTGTCTACATCATGCCAAACTATTAGTTAGACTAAATTAACACCTCTCATCCCCTTTAATTGTCTTGCCAACGTGTAGAGGAAGTCCTTTCCATTGGTTACAATGGAAAGAACAGAATTCTAGCCTTTTTGTTTGTGGAGTCAAAGAGATAAATTTAGCCTGTTGATAGATGCTTTCACTTTTCAGCCAGATGTTGGGGCATTATAACCATAATACTGTAGAAAAGATATGAATTTGCATTAGGATGCATGGAACACTCTGGTATCTGTATTCTCTAATATATTAGATAAAACTTTGAATACACATCTTGCTAAAATTCTATTTTCTTCATATCTTGAATCCGGTAATATACCCATTACCTTTTTTGAAGGATTTTAGTCTGATATTCAAGATCATCAGTCTAACTACTACCTCCTCTTGATCTGACTGTATCCTTAGGTTTTACACTTAGGTCAGGGTATCTCAACCTGGGCTAGGTAACCCTTTGCTGTGGGGATTGTTCTAGGCACTGTAATATGCTTAGCAGACTCTTTGGTCTCTACCCTCCCCCTTTCTGCCCTGTGTCACATTCTATCCCTCAATGTGGTTCTTTCACTTTGACACAATTTTGTTGGGAAGTGGGGTGGATAATGTGTCAGTGCAGTGTTTTCTTTATTACAAAGAGCCAAGAGAGAAATAGGAGGAAGAGGAGGAGAGGCCAAATAAGCAACGAACAAGAGAAAGAGAATGGATTGTAGGTATTAATTATCTCAAGCCCATCATACTAACAGGACAAAGGCTGATTGCTGTATGTCACTTTATGCTTCAATAAGTGATGTAATACCTATGTCAGACTATATACCAAGCTGTATTCTTTTATTTGGTCTTCTTCAAAATCATTAACTACAGACAGCCCTGATAACCAAAGAATGAGCCATGATCAATCCAAGTCAGTTTGTCTGTCGGTCTCTCTTTAATGCTTTGCTAAACTTTATAGTGATTTAGGAGATTTTATCCTTGAGATAGTTTGCTTTGGTTTCATCTTCCTGTTATTGCAAGATGGATCACCTGGGAGAAAAAGCCAATTGAATTCCCATCTTCCCTTTGTATTTCCATTCCAGGCTTCCATTTGCTTTTAATGACTTTCTCAGGCCTTCCTCCTGAGAGTGAGAACTTCCAGAGCTGAGTTCAGCCCAAACATGAAACTTCTGGGAAAGAGTTAGGAAAGTCTGTTCAGCTATTTTTATAGAAGAGTGTGTGGGGGAAGATATAAAGTACCTTTTCTCCCATTCCCAAAATAACTTTGTGTTTGGGCTTTCAAATTAGTATGTGTTCAGACATTTATGAGAAAATCCAGAATCAGTTTAAAAGAGTTGAGTTTAAGACTCTTCCCTCCTCTCCCCTTACTGAGCAGAATCATGACCATGAAACACACTGCTAATTAGATGGCTGATGAACTTATGAAAGAAAGACCTGCACAGGAGCTCATCAACTGTGGCCACTTTGGGTTCTCATTTGGGTCTTTCTCCTTCATTTTTTAATTTGGCACTCTCCTCCACAGGCCTTCTTCAGGTTTGCTATTCATTCTATAAAACCCCCTTATTAGTACCCAACCAGGAGTTCATTCACCCATTTAAATAGATTTTGAATTCCTATGAAGTGTTAGATAGGATTCTTGGAGTTTTATATATATTCTTTCATTTATTCACCTGAACAGCACTTTGAGGTGCATATTGCCATCACCAATTTACATAAAAGGAACCCATGGTGTAGTCAGAAGTAAACTTCACTTGGACATTAATGTTGTAAGTATAGAACAGATTCAACCCACAGGTTTACCTGTTTGCAAAGCTCATGCTTTCAACCGTCATAAATCATTGCTTCCTGTACAGTAGGAGACCTTGGTTATTACTTAAATTACAAAAGGAAGGGTTGGCAGAACTTGTGATATTGAGCCTGGCCAAAAGAGCTGCCAGGTCATTGATTAACTTGATGTAGAAAAAGGATAAATGGGGCTGTAGGTTCCTGAGTGAAGAAAGCCACATAGGGAGAGATTTCAGGTCAAAATATGGAAGGACTTCAAAAGAGTTGGAACTGTCCAACAGATGAATGCACTCTTCCAGAGATAAGGGCGTGCCCCATAATTTGAGGAGTGTAAGTGTGGACTCTATAATCACTGGGCAAGGCTGTAATATTATAGGGAAGATTCAGGCAGCTGATGACCTGGTGAATATTGAACTTGGCCCTCTGCGTTGTGATTCTGTGATACCCTGGCCTTAAGACCATGAATTTGTCTGACCCAGAAAATGTTCTTTACCTGTTTGGACTACAGATTCTCCACATGTGAAAGTTATTTCTAGTTCTGAAGTTTTCAGCTCTTGAGGCCAAAACTATATATAGAGATATAGTTACAAGTACAGTTTTATTACTCTTTTTACCTGACAGAGGTTAACATAATGTTGAAATCTTGGGTTTCATTCTCAGGTTGGCTGGCTCAGTCCTGGAAACTTGAGCCTGGGGTCAAGGTTCTCTTTTGCTAATTTCTTCTCATTTTGTTCTCAGTTAAGTCCAAAGTTTGTTTTAATTAGCTCCCTGGGTCACTGAGGAAGAATTTTCTCTAAATATTCCTGAACTCCTGATTTAAGGATTCCAGAATTAGGGTTCCATTAGAGGACAAGATGGACCAGAAGAGACTGGTGGTCATTAGAAAGGACTGTGGGAAGGCTGACAACAAGGGTTGGCATTGGCATCAGGTGACATTCTAGAAAGGTAGCTGAGCAATTTACAAGCAATACTTGTGAAGGATTGTTACAAGGATTACCTTTGTTAAATATATGCGACATATTCAGAGTAGTGTGTTGGGCACATTGTAAGTAGCATAAAAATATTGTATGGGTTTTATTATTGTTGTCTTGTTTCATTATTATTACCATTATTATTTCAATCATCACCCTATGAATCTAGTCCAGTAATTGCACATAGTAGGTACTCAAGAAATATTTGTTGAATGAATAGAAAAATGAAAGAATAGCCCCTTTGAAAAACAATGGTTGAAAGGCAGTAGGGGCTGCATGTTTTGGTAATGACAAGGCTTTTAGAGAGGAAATGGGAAAGCCCTGTAAACTCTGACATCCTGTTAATATTATGTCATTATTGTAAACTGTCAGTCCAGATTTTTCTCTGTAATTTTTTTATGGTAAAACTCTTGGAAATTAGAGGGTCTATGGAAAATGTGATTTGGGATAAGTATTTATCATTAGTCTGTCCTTTGCCAATTTCTAAGACTGAATGAGTTTTTGTTTGAGTCAAACAGTGAAAAATTGTTCTACTTCTGAAGTTCTCCAAGTGACCAAAATGCCTCTAATTAAAAAAGAAATGCTGTTTATTCATCCTCTATATTTATTGCTCAATATAGACCCACAGTAGTGTTCACTGGGCCAACATGTCTGCTTTTTTATTGAAGAGGCTGTAGATTCAAGTCTCTTCTGGGCCTGAGTTGCTGGGGTCACCGTGTCATATCCTGAGCCCATGTTCAATTGAGCCAAGGCCTCTTCTTTGCAGCCGGGAGAGGTTGCCCAGGAACAGGAACAGGTGAGTTATAGAATTACGAAGCTGCTTCTTACTTCAGAAAGCCTGCAAAACTATAAATGCCCCAGGTACTCCCTGTGAAGCCCTCTTGGATCATTCCATTCTGCCAGCACTGGCAAACTCATGACCTGAAGACTCTAGAGGCCTATCCAACTGCTGGGGACAGCAAACCACATAGAGAGAGTCTGGGGTTACATAAAGAGGCTTGTGTTTTTACCCTACTGCTTTCCATATTGAGATTACTGCAAATAGTGTCTGGCCTTCAGTCTTAGGGACTTAACAACTGAACTTTTCCAAGGTACCCAGAATCAAATATGTAATTGGTGCTCAATAAATATCAGGAGTTAATATTCTTAATCTTTCCCACCTGTTAGCCCTGTTGTCAAGTTTTGAGAGTTTTCCCACTGTAGCCACCTATATGCTGAGCTTCCTGTTTCATGTACCTCCTCCTCACTCTACAGGCAAAGAGGAAAGGCATTGTTAACATTTGGAAGGGAGAGGGTAAGCTGGATGCCTAACTTATTTCCTGCTGCAGAATTCACTCTCTTGTTGTAAATAGTGAAGAATGTTTGCAGTGCAAACACACACTTAAGAACATCTCTTATATGAATGGGAACAAATGCATCTTTGGCTCTTGAGTTGCTTGCCTAGAATGGAAAGGAAGCTCAATACTGGCTCAGGGGACATACATAGAATGTAAAGCTTATTTGAAATACATTTTTTTTAAAAAAATTCAACCTTCTTAAAAGATTTCCCCTTCTCAAATATTGTCCTTTCTCAAAAGAGGAATTCCTGTGAGCTCTGCATGGTCAAACAGTGTGGGATGAGTGACACTTGCTGTTGTTCATGATTGTGGTAACTCCTTGCCATACATGGGTTCATCAAATCTTCACGAACACCATGCAAACTATGTATCATCATCCCCACTCTACAGCAGAAAAAATGGAGGCTCCCAGACTTTACACAATTTGCTTAGGTCCTGCAGTTAATAAGTTGCAGAGGCATTATGGGAAACAGTTTTCTGCCTCAAATTCCCATGCTCCTAACAGCAAGAATAGGGGCAGGGAGACCAAAAGGAGGAAACAGGAGAGGAAGAGCTTGGCTAAGGCAAGGAGGAGAAAACCAGGGCAAGAGAAAATTGACACTTGAGGGGTAGGCAGAAATATAATTCAGAGCAAAGTGAACCCACTAGGTTTCTGCTCTTTATAATTTAATTCATAGTAGAATCATGTGGAAAATGTTAGTGGTTGACTCAGTGGGACTGCCAGCAAAACATACATTTTGAAAGTTGAGTGGAGTGCCCGCATTTGCTTGGTCTTGGAATGAACGCTGGGCAAAGATCAAAGCAAGAGAAGACATTAAGGAAACACATTTCTTTAACTGCCTGCAGAAGGAAACTTTTCACAACTGGAAAAAGCACGCCATTACTGCCAACCTTGGAGCATGGAGTCTTTACCTCATTAATCATAACTGTCAGGTTCCTCTCTGTAAACAGCAAGCTGTTGACACGTAAAATATCTTTTGGTGGTTTCTGGTGTGTGTGTGTGTGTGTGTGTGTGTGCATAATAGCAAAAAAACAGGAAATGGTGCAATGTACAAGCCTTCTGAGAAAAGGCTTCTTAGGGTCAAAATAGTATCTGTATCTTGACTGAATATATGGAAGTGCAAAATTCTGAAGTCATCAGAAAGCCTCAAGAGTAAAGTTTTATCTTTAGACATAGCTTATCTACTTAAAGTGCCTGTGAAGAAACATGCAAAAATACAACGATGCTGCTTGAGATCATTAATAAAGGGAAGATCGATATCTAAGCTTTAGTGCAATCACAGTTATTTTTGTGTACTAGTCAGTCAGGTGAGGCATTCCCATCCTTGAGTGCAAATCTCCACCTGCAGAGCAGTGTCATTTCAGGCCATCAAGTAGGTTAGATGGGGCTTGGGCTTGGGGGCCCGAGTTGGGGCTTTGAGTTGGAGGGGTCATCTGAGGTCCATATATATCCAGATGTAGTCAGGAAAGCAGCTGAATTCAGTTCAGACATATCCAACTTCCTTGGTGAGGGAGGGAATGTGGTCAAGAATATGAGGGAGGAAGTGTTGTCAAATCCAAAGTTGGAGAAGAGAATAAATGGACCCAAGAGTTAGGAAATTGGAATAATATATAAGAAGACATTCTCCTGGGATAAAAATCAACAATGGGACATGTGGAAGATCACCATCACCACCTTAGAGCAAACCTCCATCTCTCTCATCAGATGACCTGGTAGTCACTCAACCACATGGCCTTCTTGCTTCCCCATTCTTGCTTCCCTACAGATTATCTTTCCCAGAGTATCTTTTTTGGGTAAATCAGATCAAATCACTTTTCTCTTTAGACCTCCAGTGTACTGAAATTCAAATAGAAATGAGATCATTGAAATTTGAATAATATCCAAATATTATTTATTACTACTCAAATATATTGTTACATATATTATATATAATATATTAATTAGTGTTTGAATATATCTTCTCCTTAGATATCCAGTGCATTAAAATTAGAATTATGGCCAAATTTCTTATGATGGCCATCTAGTTCCTTTATTATTTAGCCCATATCTCCTCTCTGACTTCAAGTTCTCTAATTCTTTGATTTGCTCTGCTGTAAGCCCGTATTTTTTTGACCAGCTCTCTTCTCAATCATAAAATTGTCTGTCTGAAGGACTTTGTATTTATTACTCTTTTACCAGGAATGTTCTTTCCTCTAACATTTACTTTCTTGATCTTCTACTCAAGATTTAAGGCTCTGTTCTAATATCTCTTAATTACTCAGAGAGGTCTTCTTTAACCATCTTTACTAAAATAGTATATATATATATATATAAATCTATCATCCCACTAGAGAAGTCCTAATGATTCATTAAACTTGCATATTTCAATATAAGATTATAAGATCAAGGAGAACATAGATTTTGTCTGATTGATGTATCTGAACAGGGCCTGATACCTAGTAGGCATTCAATGACTGTATTTTGCTCCATTTTTAGTATAAATGCTAGCAAGCACTCAGTGTGTGTATTTTGAATGGATGAATAGATGCCTGAAAGGCAGACCCATAAGGTAAGTGGTGCTGGACAAGGAATCTTTCCATTTGGCGTCGGTCCTGACTGAGTAACTTATCTAGATGTGAACATTGGGCTCCCATCTCCAAATGCTGAACACCATGAACTGTCCTGACCAGTTCAGCATCGATAATGGTGAGTTGTCAAATGTGATTGTATGGGTGAAAGTGCTTGGAAAATACAAGATTTAGCAAGAAGTCAGTTGCTCTTAGGCAAAGAGTCATGGAGCGACACTCGCATGCATGAGGAGAGTCTTCACCCAACATAAAATCAAGCAGAGAAATAAGTTCTTTGACAGACTGGATTTGCATTTTTTTAATTAAGGAAATCATATAAAGAAAATGTTTATTTCATAGGCCATTTAGAATAGGTAGGGAGTGAAAAAATCAGGTGTCTCATCTCCTGCCTTCAGAAAGGAAAAGCATCATTAGTGGTGAGTTGGCTAGTAGAGGAGACAGACTACCTGCATTGGAATCTTGATGCCATTCCTGTCTGGCTGTGAGACGTTGGGTAAGTCACTTAACTTATTCTTTGTGCCTCAGTCTCTTTATTCAAAATTTCAGAAAATATAACATCTACCTGAAATATAACTCTGGGAAGATTATGTCAGATAATGCACCAAAAATACTTTGAGCAGTGCTTGTTTAATAAATTTGGGTATTATCTGCATTTTGCAAGCAAAGGGCTGGAATTTCAGAACACTTAAGGGATTTAGTTAAAGCTGTACAACTAATGCATGGTGGGGTAAAATATAGAACCCAGAACCTCTACATCCTGAAGTACTGTGGGGAGATTTAAGCATTTTTAAAAGATATGTGCTACTGAACATATTTAATATCTAAAATAGACAGATGCTGGGGTGCCTGGGTGGCTCAGTTGTTAAGCGTCTGCCTTGGGCTCAGGTCATGATCCTGGGGTCCCGGAATCAAGCCCTGCATTGGGCTCCCTGTTCAGTGGGGAGCCTGTTTCTCCCTTTCTCACTCCCCCTGCTTGTGTTCCCTTTCTAGCTGTGTTTCTCTCTGTCAAATAAATAAATAAAATCTTTAAAAATAAATAAATTTTAAAAATGAGACAGATGCTACAAAACAATGCATTACTAGGATAACATTTTTTTCCCCAAAGGAAAACATAGTTACATAGATATGTATTAAAAATAATAAAAGAGTAAGTATACTAAAAAGCAAATAGTGGGTGTATCTGGGGGAGTTTGAGACTATGAATGTTTTGTTGTTTACATGTTATTAGAATATAATAGCTATGGCTTGTATAGTTGGAAAAAAAGATTATTTAAAAGTAAAGCAACAATACCAGCAATAATGAAACCCTTGTATCTCTTGAATGTGTGATTATATCAAATCCTTATTTTATTTACACTGCTTTACATTTCCCAAACAATTCTAGTTTAGATTCTTGTGCTTTAAGCTCCCAAAGTAACTTGCGCTTTGCCAATCCCACATGATGCTATGATTCTTTGTCTAGGTGTCCTTTTTCTCACGTGTCTATATGCCATTTTCTATCATGGGCACCTCATACAGTGGCTCTTTAAAATGTTGGATAAATGATATACCCATTGGGATCTTGACTCCGGAGATAGTATTCCTAAGGATAACCCCAACTTCCAAACTGCTAAGATGGTGTGCAGAATCGTTCTCTAGATCAGTGGAATTATTGTTATGTATTTCTGTATTCTATTTCTAACCAAGACTTATGTCTCCAATTGTTTTTTATGAAAACACTAATAAACCACAGTTAGCATTTATTATATTTCACAACCGATTATTATTTCTTATCAAGAAGATTTTAATAATCATCCTTTGAAAAATGTCCCAAGGAAATTTGAGCATACTAACCATTTAGAATGATCTCTTTAGTGGTTTTCATGGATATTTTTATTACTTGCTAAAATAGTTTACAATCTAAATTTCAAGGCTTCTCTCAGAAAGCTTTGAGCCTATTTCCTTAGCAGAGTTATAAGCAAGAATTTAAAAAACAATGAAAAGTATGTGAACTATGGCACAGCCTCTCCACACCTCCACCAGCAGGCTTCTGCCGGCTTCTAGGAGTGTGACCTTTGTGGTTGCAGAGGCTAACATGGCCTGGTATCCTTTATCAACAGACTCTAGATAGACAGATACCTATGGAATGCTTGAAAGTAGGTATATGGAACTTTTCACATGGTCAGATTGGGAGAGTGGGGAGTAGTATTATTTAACAGTGCATCATACCGGGAAAGTATCAGCGAGAAATTCTATAAACACAGGAGCCACTCAGCTCCTGACTGATGGAGGTCAGACATCTGAAATGCCGAAGGACGTCCGCTGACAGACCTGTAGGGACAACACTTGTAGTAGACAGCTGGTGGCCCCAGGGGCCCCCCTACCCTCCACATTCTTCTTTTATTTGATCTATACTCCACTAAGTAACCATTAGTTTAAAAAGAGAATATAGTGAAATATATAAGACATAGTTCTCACCTTGGGAAAATTCCCTAGGCTTTCTGGGCCTCTATCACCAAACTAATGATAATAATAACAGCCAACATTTATTGAGGTTTTGCTGTGTGTCAGGTACTATTAGAAGCACTTGGCATGGAATAATTCCTTTTCTATGATACTTTCCTCATGCAATTTGTTGCTAGAATTAAGGGAAGTAAGTCAGGCAAAATTCATAGAACAGGCCCTGAGTTGTCAAAAAAGTTAGCAGTTTTGCTATTAAAACTAACTAAAACGTGGGGTTTGTGGGTGGCTTAGTCGATTAAGCATCTGCCTTTGGGTCATGGTCCCAGGGTCTTGGGGTCCAGCCCTGCATCAAACTTGCATTGGGCTCCCCGCTCAGTGGGGAGTCTGCTTCTCCTTCTGCCTCTTCCCCCACTCTTGGCTTGTGCTCTCTCTTGAGCGCTCTCTCTCTCATTCAATCAACAAATAAAATATTACAAATAAACTAACTGAAAATTAAACAGTAACAAAAATGTTTCTAACTCAAATAAAACTCCAAGAGGCTTTTTAAAACTTCTAGTTAGATCAAGACTTTGTGATATCCCAGAATTACCCACAACCTAACTCCATACCAGATGCATGTTAAGTGATTGGTATTTATAAAAAGAATGCATATCCTAAATTGTATGGATATTTTGGCCAGATTTCTCAGGGAAGAAAGTATATAGTTTCTTTCAAATTCCCAAAATATTATTTCATGGTCTGAAAAATAAAGCAGCACTATTGAAAAGAATTTGTCACCTGGTGAGTAAGGAGGTCCTAATAAGCATAACAAGGAAGTGGGGAGGAAAGAGCTGAGTGGGTCTCTTGCCCCACCACAAGAGGATTGGGAAAAGCCTTGTGATGTTAGTCTCTGGGTTGGTATCTAGGATGGCTCACTAACTCCACCTGGAAATTCTCATTTGCCCACTAGGACCATTTACATAAGACTCTGTGGGATTACTGGCTGTACATCTAGCCTTGAATGGATGATTCAATGTCAGATAATTTTGTTCTGGTTTTGTAGGACTCATAGAATGTTCTCCATGGAAAGAACCTCATACATAATCTGTTTCAGGGTTTTCAAATTTGTAGCAGATGTGCCACTGCTCCTCTTTCTGCAGCCATGGAAGGCATCTCTAACTGGGGACAGCCTTCTTTACATCAATGCCTTTTAAATCCTTCTTAGCCTAATAGTGTATGCAGCCCTTACGGATTGATTGAAATTAGCATGCACAGGGAAGCCAGTTTTCTAACCGTGTCATGTGCTTAATATTCTCCTATTACAGATGGAAAAATTGAAGAGATGACATTTAATATGTCTGTGGATTAGACTTGAGTCCTGTGAAGTGAGTGATAGGAAAGTGTTGAGATATTAAGTGTTGTGACTAGAAACTACAATCATTTAAGTGCCAAATGTCATCTCCTTGCCTCTGCTGTTTTCCCCTCATCTTTCATAGAATAAAGAAGGAAATCCTTTTCAACAATCACTTACCTTCTCCCACACACCAGTATAGAGGCAGCTGAAAGTAAAAGTAAGCTCCTGGATGATGCAAAGAAATTACAAACAATTATTGTAAGCATTATTCTATATGTTGTTCTTTTATATCTTAAACAATGAGGTAGCTATGCAAAGGTTTGGGCCTCAGCGTCCTTGCAAGGAGCAATGTGGGAAAGTTCTGTACTTGAAGAGACCTGGAGCTGTTATAACAAGGGTCATCCACTTTCTGGGCCTCAGTTTCCCCTACAGTAATAGGAGGATCTATTGGACACATCACAGGAATAGAAAACTGGATTTTTCGTGCATGGGGAGAAAAAAACATGAAGAGTACATTATGAACAATTATTTATTTTCGTGTGTGTGTGTATGTGTGTGCACGTGTGTGAAAGGAAAACATATTTAAGGTGGAAGTGAGGGGCTGGGGAAAAACCTGAAATAAAGTGCATTTCCACTTTTTGAAATCATTAGTGAATAACACAAACTTGGCTTCATGTTATTAAACATCATTATAGTTCCTATAACTTAGAAATGGAATCTCCATCTGCATTATGAGGGCATATAACTTATAAGCCTTGTCATAAACTTTTCTCATTGTTTCTATGGGAGAAATTGGTGCAAATGGAATTTTTAGGCAGACCAAAAGGATCAACTTCTGGCAACACCTAGATTTTTTCTTTTGAGGATGGCCAGGGAAGGGATGATTGCTAAATATGTAGCCAGCCCTCTGCCCTCGTTATCATATCACTCTGAATAAACTGGCTTAAATCCTACCCTTCTCTTTCCTCCTGCACTGTACTTCTCTTTGCGATATGAAAGTTATGGATATCAATTAGAAAATAAGCCGGTATTATACGAGAACATATTTATTGGCTGAATAATAAAACTTAGTGAAGGAGTTATTAGAATTAGAATCCCCCTACTTGAAGTACAAGTTTCCGATACTCAAATAGAAGCAAAACCCTCAAACCCAGAACAAATACATAGGTAACCTACACCATGGGCATTCGGGGGGGGTGTGTTCAATCTATCTACGTTTTTGTAATGGACTGTAGCTCTGAGGACACAGGCATACAATGAGAGACACAACAAATCAGCTTAGCAACATTGAGTGTGTCCCCACCACAAAGCTGGGACTTCTTAAATGTGGCCACTTCAACTCACACTCACAGAGGCACCTCGGACATCCCCCTGCAAAGGACAATTTGCATATAGTTTCTAAGCAATACTCTCACAAAAAAACATGAAAACAAAAAACAAACGAACAACCCCCAAAACTGAAGACAAAACCTTGGAGACCGTGGTTAATAAATAAGAGAGAAAAGGAGAACAAGAAACTGGCGAATTCCACCGGCTGGCAGGCGGCCTGAGCAGCACCTCGGACCTCATCTGAAAAACAGACAACTGACAACTTTCAGAGCCCAGGAGTGAAGGCTGAAGGTGAAAAGGAGCGCTGCACTCTCCTCTCTGAGTATTTTCACATAATCTCCAGGGTGGGGAAATTTAATCACTCCCTACTGCATAAACTGTGTCCTTTTAGATGCGGCTGAAACAAGGGTCTCTGTGGAGTTATAAAGTCCTCTAGGAAAGGCAGGAGGCATGGCTTTAAGTTGTTCTTTCCAAGTAACAAATCAATAGCAATCCCATAAATAAATGTGCAAAAATGAAACAAAGATCACTTCAGCTCATTCTCCAAGTGCAAATCCAGATATAAAAAATAAGAAGTATAAGGGAAATGTTAGCCCTGTCTTCTGTCCCCACCCTCCACAACCAGGCTGACTTGATGATGCCCTCTCCCTGGCCGTGTGTCCTTCCATCTATACTTTAAGATAATCATTTTTCAGCCGACCTAGCCGGGTCCCATGGCTCCTGATAGTGAGGGCCAGCAACTCGTATTTGTCCCTGAGCCCCACAGAGATGTCAAGAGTTTCCTTCAGCAGGGACCTGGTGTGGACCAGCATCCCCAGGAAGTCCTCGTTGAGCCTGCTCTCTTGCCGGCTGTCCTGTTCCTGGCCCTGCTTAAACTTGCTTTCCAGCTCAGTGAGGGACTTGTCCGAGTTGGAGTAAGCATCCCCGATCTGGTGGGACTCCCGCCGCAGGTACTTGCCATAGCTCTCTTCCCCGTCCAGGTCATAGGAGATGCTCTTACTGATGCCCTCCAGGACACGCCCAGCATCCTCTACCTGGCGGCCCAGGACGGTGAACTCTTCCCGAAGGGTGAGGCTCAGCAGACTGCTGGCCTGGCTCCCCTCCCGCTGGGAGCAGCGTTGGTGGTCACTCACCCTGAAGAGCAGCTGGCACTTCTCAGGGTCATCATTCTCTTCATAGTCCCCATCGGGTACGAAGTAGTGGTGCAGAGTCCCATTGGACATCTCCGGGTAGAGAGGGCCATCGAAGTAGCCCTGACACAGGTGGCAGAAGAAACCCATCCAGAGGAACTTCAGGAACACCATCCTGGATAGTCAGGATGACCGGGGAACCCCTGAAGAAGACCGTTCACCCAGGCACGAAGAAGGAGTCAGTGCCTCCCCAAGACTGTGACAGCCTCAGTCCCTGCTGGCTTGCTGCACCCTGGCCCCCCCTCCCCAGCAGGCTTCATGTGGCTGTATCACCGGCGCCTGGGGAGTACGGCCACACAGGGCAGGTTGCACCCAGGCTCTGCCCTCCTGCACTCTGGGCTGGAAAGTGCAGCCTGCTCTTTCCTGGCCGCTGCTGCTGCGGCAGGATCACAGGCAGGAGAAGGAAACCCTCCTCCAGGGCTCTGGTGCCCCACTCTCTCGGAGTTCCCCCTTGCTCCTGAGAGATGGAGCTCGTAGCTGGAAAGAAAGGCTTTTGCCTTCTGATAGGATTTCAACCTCTGGACTGGGTGGGAATGTGGAGCTTTTCCTCTGGCTAATGATATCCTGAGGATCTCTCTGCTCTCAAATTACAGCTGGTTTCGTCACTTGGAAGCCAGGGAACAAGTTTGGAAAGAAACCTCTCACCAGGTCCTGTTGTTAAAGGTACAGGATCTTTTTTTTTTTTTTTTTTTTTTTTTAATACTGGGAAGGGGGAACCTTGCAAAAATAGAATTCAGCTTGAAGGAGAAAATGAGAACAGGGTAAATAAAATGCTCATAACAGAAAGACTGATTTGCTATTAATGTCCTAGAGGGAGGGTGATTACCCTAGAGAAATACTACTTCACATTTTAAATAAGTACCAGTTTGATGTATGTCTATTTTTATCATTAAAAATTCATCATTAAAAGTTTTGTGATTTAGAGGGCAAATTTGCAGTGCAGGACATGCCCGTTTTGTTTGGAAATGGTTAGTTAATTAAAGATGTTAGTAACAATACTTCGGAAACAACAGCAATATAGAAAATTGATTAATGCACAGTTGCTAGTATGTACAGGAACAAAAGCTGAAAATGGAATTTTGCCAGTTTAATAGGTAAGTGGACAACTGAGATCATTGTTTAATCCTATGAAAAACATCCATGTTAAACTTCGGCAATGCATCTTTAATCTAATGCCATTGCAGCTATTGTCTCTTTTGAGATACTTAAAAGTTTTTGAAGAATATAGTACTGGCACTATTTGCATTTTCTAGATGGAGAAACCAAGGGACAGGATGGGAAACGAATTGTTTGTAGTCACAAAGTTAGACTGTAGTGGAGCCATCACAGAGTCTTTTCATTTAATTTAGAAAAACAAATTATTTTTTTTTACCAGGGCACTTTATTTTCTGATTTATGAGTTGATTAGCAAATTGCCTTCCATCGGGCCAACTCATTTGTCCAAGAAATGTTTATTGAGCATTTACTGTATGCTAGAGTCTATTTTAGATACTGATACCAGAGCTGTGGAAAAAATGGAGATGAATAAATGCCATCTTGGAGCTTACATTCTAGGAAATTGAGGGGAAATTAAATTAATATAAATAAAGATGATACATTGCATGTTGACAATGATAGGGTTAGAGAAAAGACAGGGAAAGGATGGAAAAGTGGAGGCAGAATTCCTATTTTCATAGTTATTTCCTTCCAGCCTTGAAATGTAGCTGAAATGCTTATGTGATCTTCCTGTGTTAGTACTTACCTTCTTCTCCAAGTCATGAGGGACTGGTGTCATTCAGAGCTACAGTGCCATGCAGTTCTGGGATTGTCATACTTGTTACCGTCACTTTCTGACATAAATAACCCAGACTCATGGACAGAGGAGAAGTCTGGTTAAGTAACTGGATATTTCATCACTGTGGTGCCACATGCCTTGATTTTTTGAGACATGTTGACTGCACATTTTAATTCTTATCCAGATATTTGGCCTCATGAAAACATGATCCAAAGGAGTTTTCTTAGCGATTATGCTACCCCAAAAGATGGTGAGTTATTTTCACTGCATTCCAACAGACAACTACCACTTTCTCCATTGGAGAGACTGGACTGTTGGACTCGAGAGCCATATTACTTCATTCTTTTTTTCCTGGGACATTCAAAAATGACAACAGATGGATTCAAATTGGCCACTTGGCCAAAGAAGGGAAGAGGAATTTACTCAGATTCACTCCATTTCTTGCACGATTTCTCCCTGACTTATGAACCAATTCAATAAGCAAACCTAAATTAAGCACTTATTACTACTTGCTCCCTACTCTGTGCAGGGCACGATGTTAAGTTAGCTACAGATAA
This sequence comes from Spilogale gracilis, assembly GCA_004023965.1. NCBI lineage: Eukaryota > Metazoa > Chordata > Mammalia > Carnivora > Mephitidae > Spilogale > Spilogale gracilis. The sequence continues at coordinate 32,920 of PITA01004290.1, forward strand.
AATTATGTGCAATAAGAAGTTTCAACCTACAAAGAGTTTTCTCTCTGGTTAAACAGTTAGGCATATATATATACAAATAATTATGATATGAATGGCTAAGAGTATTTACTTTTTCCTACAATTACCCCATCTAAAGATATAAACTCCATGTCATGTATCAGGAAGGCATCACTTTGGTACAAGTAACTGAAAGTCTAATTCAATCACACTGAAGTCAAAAAGGAATTCACTGACTTACAGAAAAGTCTATAATTAGATTTTCAGTTTGCACCTGGTCCAGAATCTAGTTTCTCTCTCACTTTTTGGTTCTACTTTCTCAACTTAAATTCATTCTGGGTAGTCTTTTTTGTTTGTGGTTCTAGGACAGCTACCAGTGTCTTATAGAGCTACAAACTTCCTTGTTCCTGTATTGTAGGAATGAAAGCTTATGAATGGCAGGTCTTTCAAAATCACCTCAGTGGCCGTGTTGGTTTGACTTAGACCATTAATTCATCCTCGAGCCAAGCTGACTGTAATCAGAGTTTTGGGATTGGCCACTGTGCTTGAGACAATAAGGGCCCTGTTCTGCAGCTGAAGGCAAGGGGCCATGCAAACTACATGAATGAAAAATTTAAGGTCTTATTTAGGAAGGGGGCAGTATGAGAATAGATTCTGGGGAAGTAACTACAAATAGTACCCCTACGCCATGCATTTGTCTTTATTGATCACTTCTGAAGGACACCAAATAGTTGGTTAACTTTGAACAGCTGGTTCTATGGGAGAAAAAAAGCTCTTTGTGGCATTTGCTGATTTCCATGGTGTGAATACACTCACCATGACTGGGTCACTGAATGCAGAGTTAGGAAGATGTGTGCAATGACACACCCTTATATAGCACTTACATCATATAGATACATTAGATCCAGATAATCCCAAGAGCATAGAAAATAGTAACGTAATTACAAAGTGATGAGTTTTACTTATGCACTCCCTTTATTTTAAGATATTTATTTAACTACATGTTTAAAAAACATAATTTTTAGTAATGACTGTCTTTAACAACTGACTTGCAAAATTCCCAAAAACCTAACAGTAAGTTCTCACAAGCCAGTGTTAGTTAGCTCCAACATGCCATGGCTCTTTGCACTAAACACTTTATCTTTTTTTTTTTTTTAAAGATTTTATTTATTTGACAGAGAGAAACACAGCCAGAGAGGGAACACAAGCAGGGGGAGTGAGAGAGGGAGAAGCAGGCTTCCTGCCCAGCAGGGAGCCCGATGTGGGACTTGATCCCGGGTCTCCGGGATCATGACCTGAGCTGAAGGCAGTCGCTTAACCAACTGAGCCACCCAGGCGTCCCTAAACACTTTATCTTGTTCATTTTTAAAAATTATTTATTTATAAGGTCTTTGTAAATGTACAATCGCATTTTGGGCTAATCTACTAGAGTCAGAGCTAAAGTGGGCTTCCAATGGTTGCCCTGAAGTAAATGGAGCACGAGGAAATGTCCAAACCCAGATACATAAGACACAGAACTTGAAGGCGTAAAATCGAGAAGTACCATCTGCTGAGAAGGACAATAGTTGAGTCTAGGACTGAAAACTTGAGGAAGTCAAAGGGCAGGAACTATGTAAATTTAATAATAAAAGAAGACCCCAGGGGCAGTGGCCAGAATCATGTAAGTAGATAAGCACCCTCATCCAGTACCAGCTGTTTACTTGCAATCCTTGCCATGTAGGGCCAGCAGATTGGCTAGCTTACAGCTTGTGTATCCTTTCTTCTTTTCAGTGCACTTTGAAATCTTGTTCCCTTGGTCCAGTTACCACTTCAGAGAGGGAAGCAGGAAATCAGGCTGGCACCGTGAGCCTAAAGCCTATAAGATTTCTTAAGCTCCGTGATTTCCCCTGCCAAAGATTTTTATGATCCCCTGACTGTTTCTGATTATGATAATAGTGGAATTTTTATAAACAAAGAGGCTTGTATGAGATGAGAGCCCACTATGAAGTCTAGAAAGTCAAAGCATGTTCCTGGGAAGTGGAAGCTCTCACTCTCAACAGCTCCCCTCCTCCAGACTATCAGGCTGAATCCTTAAACCATGTCAGAAAATTAAAAACAAGGGAGTTAGCTTGGACCAGAGTAGGGATTCTAGGGTGGGAGAAGAGAGAAAAGGAAGACAAAAGGGGGGAAGATAAGAAAGCCCCAGTTTTTAGCACTTTGGTTATTATTTTATTAATTGAGAGGTAGTCACTGGCATTTATTGAGGAACCATTGTTCACAGAGGGTGGGAAGGAGAAAGGAAGTGAAATGGATAGGTTAGAAAGAAAAGAGAGCTAGGAAAGGAAGAAAATAAAGAGAGAAGAAAAGAAGGACAGAGTGGAATAAATTTTGATGATCTACTCTCTTATTTGTCACATTATCTCAGTGAAGAGGTTATTATTATTTGCTATAAGAACATTGGTTAGGGGCAATTCTTAACAAGAGCAATCACAAAGTTCCCATGAAATATAGGCAATATAACACACCTATGAAAACATAATAAGAATGCTTGCAAGGAAATAAGTATAAGGTGGGAAGAGAGTCTGATCAGTTCTCCCAATCTGTCTCCATTAGTGAGAACAGCCTATGATATGCTGTGGTAACAGATGTCACCAACACACTAACACCAAATTCAAGTCCACTGCAAGTCAGGGTAACTCAGTAACTCTCCTCTATGACTTAGTATAATGGCATTTCCTCTAAAAACCCTTGATTTCCCAATTTTAATTAGTTCTCCTTATCGGTTCCTTTTATACCACTCTGTTTCTTCCCCCATGGCACTTTATATTCTTTATAATTGTACTATAATTTATGTACTTATTTGTTCTACATTTGTCTTTCCAGCTTGATTTACACTAAGAAAGACAGGAAGTTGTGTTAATCTATTTCCCACGTGCCTAATACAGTCATAGGAAGTGCTTAATGAATATACGTTAGCACCCTAGGTGAAGTCGGTCCCTTCCTATTTAGTGTGTTGGCAAGATGTTTTTTGCAACTAGTGTTTCCTTTTCTTTTCTTTTCTTTAAATTTAAATTCACTTAATTAACATAAGTATATGTTATAGTTTCAGAGGTAGAGTTTATGCACAAAGTTTAGTGATTCATCAGTTGCCCTGGAGTTAGTGTTTCAATGGTATTTTTTCTTTGTTCTTCTATTATGTGTGTTGAATTGTATTGGATTATCTATGAACTAGTCTGTTTTCCCCACTTGTCTGTGAATTCCTCAAGGGTAGGGATGTATTTTATTTACCTTTATATTCTCTGTGATTAGCACAGAGCCAAGGATAAAGAGCCAAATATTTGTTGTTGTGATAGTTAAACTGTAGAATTTAAGGAATTCTATTATTTAATGATGGTCAGATAGTCTCTCTATTTGAATACATATTTTGTCTGGCCAACAGTCAACCAGTGATGCCTCACACTTCATCTGGCAGGAGAGAAGGGGAAAAGTCCGTTGAGTTCCAATACTGAGAACATTCAGAAGGGAGTATCACTCAGAGGGCGGCTTTTGACCCGTCCTGAGTAAACTACACAGCAGTCTGTACATATGGTCCTAGAGTGTTCTGGTCTGTAAACTGCAGAAGCATCAGACCACTCTGCAGGGTACTTTGCTATTTGCCTAGTGAAGATTTTCAGTTCACTTGTTATTGAAAGTGAAAGTCCTGGGTTATAATCTAGCTAGGTCAGAGATGAAACAAACCTTGTTTTTCCCCTTTCTGAGCAGTGCTTTATTTTTCCTCATCATTTTAATTATAAAGACCAATAGAATTGGGGGAGATGAGAAAAGTCAGAGAGATAGAATAAGAGAGAGGGTATACCAGTTTCACTTTGATTCTGCAAGCACTTTGTTCAGCATCCACATGGGAAAACAAGGAGGAGCAGAAGCAGCTATATAATCTGTTGAGGTTGTGGGGCACACAAAGTGCAAAGAGTCTGCAGATGGAAGTATACAATGAGGAGCAGATGAGAGGGGGCTGCAAAGAGTGTGATGACTTGACAGAATGAAAGCTCACATCTGAGCTTGGGAACAGGACAAGTGTCATGAAATTTTTAGGCCAAGAGCCACTGACTGAGGTTACTGAAGAACAATGGGTTGAGTCAGTCCCCTTATTCAAGGAACTCTGCTAGTTCTGGTCTTAATAAAACTTATAAAGGAGCCTACAAAATGGCCAAACAGATGCCCCTCAGAAATCATTTAGGGTGAGGAGTGGAAGGATGTGGCAGGACTAGTAGTAGCATTTCATTTTCTCTGTCAGAAAACAGGAACATCTTCCATGCTTGTGATTCTTGGTCTTTGGTTGCCTTTTTTTAAGATCTTGGAGATTTAGAAATTGTCTTGCAGTGAAAAAGTCCTTGATTATGTTTTGAATCCAAATCCAGTTTTTAATTCTAAAGAAATGCAGTTGGAAGAGGATGATAGGGGCTATTTTGAAGATGAGTCAAAATGCGCTTGTCAGATTGCCTCTGGGAGGAAAAGTCTGAATGCACTTCAGAAAGCTTATTTGCAGATCCTGGTTCCAGGCTGTACCCAATTTCCTCCACTTATTTTGCAGCTTTGTTTATGCTGCCTAATGAACACAAATATTTAATTTCTCACTCCTGTTACCTACTTTCATTTGATCCTTATTGCTGATGACCCTAAATATTGAACAGATGGAGTCCGAAGAGTAGGTTCATAGAGACATTTGAGAGATAACAATTTCTTTAAATATGCTCTTTAGGTATTGAATCTGTTTAGGGCATGCTCTTGTTTAAAACTGGGATGCTCTTCAATCTGACCTAAGTCAGAGTAGGTGCTTTGCAAACGTTTGTTGTTGGAGGTTATAAAGCCAATAATTTTAAGTGGGGTTATCAATTTAATATTGACATATGTTTTGAACTACGGACACAAGAGCTTTGAATGGGACAGACTTAAGACACAATTAATTAGAGTGGTTAAGACTCTTCCATAGGGTCTCTGGATCCCATAAGTAAAGATTCTTTGGACTGGGGAAACATACTCATTTGCTGGCGACCTTTTCTGGCAAAGCTTTTGTTCATAATAAACAACTCTTCATTTGTCAGGAGTGAGTCTGGGTCAAGCTTGCCTTGTCTTTAGTTTGTTATTGCAGCTCTGCAAAGAACAAACAGCAAATAAAACAATGTCAAGATCTATAAAAGCAAAGTATGGTAGACTTGGTTATATACAAAATCATACGTAAAAATTGTTACAGTCAAGATTGTGAATTGGAATATTTGCAACACATTTTGATAAGAAATGTTTAACATTCTTAATGGATATTGAATTCATAGAACCCAATAAGAAAAACACTAGAACCTCAGAAGTGACATGAGTGGCAGTTTTCAGTAGAGAAATTACATTCCTATTTAATACGTATAATATGGAGCATTGTAAGTAATGGAAAACCAGAAATGAAAATAACAATGAGATAGTATTTGTTCTAATATTACTATAAAATAATTATACTTTTTAATGCTATAATGACATAGAAAGACAAGTGTTCTCATATATTGAAGATGGTCATATTAATGGGTTTGCTCTTTCTACAAAGCAATATGGCTATTTGTATTGAGAGAGTTAAAATTTTTCATATTCTTGGGCCTGATAATTTTGCTTCTAGGACATATGCCAGAAACATAAATACATACGGAAGTACATAGAAAGATTTATAAACAAAGATATCCACTACTGCATTGTTTTTAAGAATAGAAAAATAGAGACAAGCAAATGTCCCAAAGAGAAAACAAAATGAAACAAAAACCTAAATTAAATAACTAGTGCATCCTTAAGTTAGAAAGATTTTACATCTTTTGAAAATCAAACTGTTTGTTAAGATTTTTTTTAGAGAGAGGGAGAAAGAGCCAAGGGTAACGACAGAGGAAAAGGGAAAGAGAAACTTAAGCAAAAACCACACTGATTGTGGAGCCTGATGTGGGGCTCAATCTGATGACTATGAGGTCATGACCTGAGCTAAAATCAAGCATAGGATGCTTAGCTGACTGAACCACGCAGGCACTCCTGAAAGTTAAATTTAAGATATTTTTAATAAAATGAGAAAATAATTACAATACTATATGAAAAATTATTACTAAAGAAAACAATAAAAACAATACAACGCCAAGATGGTAATATGACAAAAGGTAGTGTGCTTACTTCTATGTCCATAATAGCTATGTTATTCTTTAATTTGGTCTGTCTTTCTCACATTTTCCATAATAGGGTATAGTATGAAATTTAGGAAGAAAAAGAAAAAATAAAGAAAGGAAAATAGTACCAAGAGGTAAAAAATCTTGACCTACATTCCAAAAGCACCCGCCTCCCAGAGCTCCTTTACATTGTTAGGCAGAAAGCTTCTCTTGATATCCTGATCCTGACTCTACAGACTGCAGACATTCTTTTACCTTAGTCTCCTAAACCACTTGGCCCTGGAGCCAGATACTCAAACACTTTGAATTTGGGAACCTCTGGTAGATTCATTCCACTGTCAAAATAAAAGCACATTCTGTTACTGTGGAGTTTGAGGTTAAATTTCAAGATTTTTTTGGATTGGAATTTTCATTGTCAGTATTAAAAGTTGGGCTGGAGGGCAAGGTAAGGAGGGGATGCAATCTCTATGTGTTGTAGAGCGTTATTTTGTGATAAAGCCTCTCTACACTTGGGTAGGATTACTAACCAGAAATCCTAAAATCCAGGAATTACAGTCAAGCTCAATAATCCAAGACAACTGGATTTTAATTTTTTTCCTTTCTAGTGTCCAGGTCCCTTGTATATTTATAAAGACTGCTGCTTCCCGGATTTTGCCCCATACCGCCACCTAAATGGAAGGAATTTCTATTAGGAATTTCTACTAGCTTCAGAGGCTAAATTATATCTTGTGTTAGTACATGAGAAAATTAAAAAAAAACCTCATCATTAGATACCATATTTTTTCTCTTTCATTTCTTTTTAATGTAAATGATGTTTTCCTTCAAGGATAGTTAAACCAAGTTTGAAGAGGGCAGGTTTTAATAAGATATAACGACAAAATTTGTCTTGGTCTTAACACAATTCACTGAAACTATCTTTTGAAATATTTTTTTAAAAGCTGTATAAAAATAAAAATGAAGTTTGGATTTTAAGAAAGTTTAAAAATAGAGCATATGCTACTAGGGAGGTCTGTCAAGTAACCAAGTAACTGACGATGTTTAGAAAGACTCTTAACTGTATTTAAAAATATAGAAAATCCTTTTTTTTTCCCCCAAATAGTCCAGTGCCTGCCTCAAACTGACAGCAAACTATAATTTATGAATAGTGGAAAGACTTGTGACTTAGAATAACACTTTGTTGCAGTACAGTAATATAATAGGATTGAATATTTAATATAGAGAGAACACAAAATAAAAAGGCTCTCAGTCTTAGAGATTTTACTTAGTATTAGGGCTACTGAGCCACTTTGCCATGGGTGGGTGTGTCATTGGGTCCATGTATGTTTGCATAAGATGAGCATGGGGTTTTCTGCCTGGGATAAGCCATCTTCCTTTTTTCTCCTCCCAAATGGTTTATTGATAATGGCTTTATCTCAAAAGTAGAAGCCAAATGGAAAAGGACAAAATGATCCCCAAAGAAGAAAAATATTCCTGTCAGGAAGAATATAAACAAGTTTAAAAATAACTGAAAGTGATTTGTCATTAAAATGTTACTTTCCACTTGTAGAATGATTTTTACACTCTCCAATTAGAGAAAAATATTTCTTATTTTTTAACCTCCTGGACCCTCCTTGGCTCAGGTATGGCTACATTCCAAAGCTGTTTGAAGAGACGGAAAGGATTAGCTTTGGAATGGTGAATTGTCTGTAGTCTGCACTCATGGATATTGAGCTCCAACAGCTGACAGTAAAGAGAAAAAAATAAGCATTCAGATAGTAGGTCTATATAAAATCAAACATCAGAGTATTTGGATGCATCTAGATTTTAGATACTTGGCAATGTGTTTTTTGTGGCTTGCTCTTACTCTAGATATTTTCATACATTGGGACCTTAGCTCTAGAATCCTAATCATGAAGATGTTTATAGATATTTTAATTTGAGGAAGAAAGACTATTGATTGAAAAGTACCATCCAAATCATCCCAAATAGAATATCATCAGAATATATGAACTCAAATATTACCAGTAAACTTAAGACACTAGGAAAAAAAATCACACTATTTCGTGCTTCTTGCCAAGATGAGATGACAGAAGATGAATATATACTCCAACCCGAAATGACCAAAATACCTGACGTGGTACATTAAATAAGAGTTTTCAAAGGGCACTGGGTGGCTCGGTCGGTTAAGTTTCTGACTTCAGCTCAGGTCATGAGCTCAAGGTCCTGGGATCCAAGCTCTGCATTGTCAGGTTTTATGCTCAGGGGGGAGTCTGCTTCTCCCTCTCTCTCTCCCTCTGCCCCTCCCTCTGCTCGTGGTCTCACTCTGTCTCTCTCTCAAATAAATAAGGAAGACAATGACTCCAGAAATTTGGAAAACTAGAGATGGTATAAGGAAGGGTATATTAGGGGCACCTGGGTGGCTCATTTGGTTAACCGTCTGCCTTCAGCTCAGGTCATGATCTCAGGGTCCCAGGATTGAGTCCTGTCTTGGGCTCCCTGCTCAGTGGGGAGTCTGCTTCTCCTTCTGCCTCTGCTACTCCCCCTGCTTGTACTCATCCTCTTTCTCTCTCTAATAAATAAAATTAAAAAAAACAACAACAACAAACAAAAACAGATTATATGAAGTGGAGAAATGGGGCTGCATGGAGGTTCTGTGTACCTCTTTTACTTTCTCTGAAAATCTTCTTCCTATTTCCTCCAGCCCATAGAAGTTCTGTGTATTCTCTCTGTAGAAGGAAACTCTGGTTAGCTTCCTGAAAATTTATTGTTTATGCCAGAATCCAAACTATTGGGAGCTTAAAACCTTCAAGTTGAGTTATTTTATTTTTATTTGCATTTCCTTCACTGCATCCCTTCACAAATAGACTGTAGGAGACCAAACAAAACAAAACAGAAGAGAACAAAACAAACAAAAAACCACATGTACTCAGGTTGTCATTCTGTTAGAATTGCACATGTTTTCTCCTGGCATATTGCTTATGTTTAGCTTTATTCTGTTGTTTCATAGCCAGCTGAGTCAGAAGAGTACTCTGAAATGCATGAACATGTGTGCACACCTACAATGAGTTATTAAGGGGAAAGAGGATAACACTCAAGGCAAATTTAGATGATGGGCAACATGTATTGAGGGCTATCCCTGGTTATGATCTTGAGAACCCTCTCTAATGCCTTCTTTGGTCTATGGACTATTATTCAGATTGGGAGTTTATAGCCCTGACAGGAAAAAACTATTGAATCATTTCTTGGATTAAACAGGCAAATCAGTCCTATATTTGAGCCTAGAAGTGTTGCCAAAATTTCCTCAGGAAAAAAGTCACAGATTACCAAACCTTACTGGAGATGGAAGAAATAGGTAAATGACTAAATATTTAAATTTTGTCAAATTCCTTGGTTATTGTTGTACGTATTGTAAAATGGATCCTGACAATTATGGAGCAACTTTCAAAGTGTAAAGTGGCACTGTCTTCTATCAATAAATATTTTTATTGAAAAAAAGATTTTTGAGAGAAATCTTTTTAATGTTGCAGATATGGCTATGACAATAGCTAACCCTTATCATATTTCATCTAGTCTAAGAGCTTATCAGCTTTAAGATGTACCATCATTTTGTGTACCAAAAGAAAAAAAAAGACAGTCAATAAAACTATAGCAGAATTCTATCTTAGAATATTTTTAAGTTATTTATTTATTTTTATTTATTTGACAGAGAGGGACACAGTGAGAGAGGGAACACAAGCAAGGGGAATGGGAGAGGGAGAAGCAGACTTCCCACTGTGGAGGGAGCCCAGTGTGGGGCTAGATAGCAGGACTCCAGGATCATGACCTGAGCCAAAGGCAGATGCTTAATGACTGAGCCACCCAGGAGGCCCTAAATAATTTATTGATAAAGCCCTTTTAGACTTATTTAAACATAAACTTTTATCATGTATCCCTTTTGGGCATATATTAAAAGGAAAAAACAAGAGAAATTAACTCCTTCCTTCCTTCCTTCCTTCCTTCCTTCCTTCCTTCCTTCCTTCTTTTCCTCCTCCCTCCCTTCTTCCCTCCCTCCCTCTCTCTCTCTCTTGTTTTGGTCTTCATGATCCTATAGCTCCAGAACTTCAGTTCAAAGCTGGAAGGATTTTTTTGTTTTTACAAAATCTTGTTCAATACCTTATTACTTGTGCTATATGAAATATGAATTGGTCATATCAGTTTGTCATTTTCTTAAGAGTCTTTTACCTCGGGGTGCCTGGGTGGCTCAGTTGGTTAAGCGACTGCCTTCGGCTCAGGTCATGATCCCAGAGACCCGGGATCAAGTCCCACATCGGGCTCCCTGCTCGGTGGGAAGCCTGCTTCTCCCAATCTCAGTCCCTCTGCTTGTGTTCCCTCTCTGGCTGTGTTTCTCTCTGTCAAATAAATAAAATCTTTAAAAAAAAATAAAAATAAAAAATAAAAAAAGAGTCCTTTTACCTCTTCCCAATATCAGTTTATCCTGTCTTCATTTCTACTGCTTTCTGTGTGATATGATTTTTTTGTAGATACCTAAGTAAGAAAATGTTAATGGCCTCATGTACTTGCAGGTATTGATGTGGTTTGGAATTCTGGGGTCCAGAGCTGATGACCAAGAAAGAATTCTTGAGATGTCTTTGATGCAAGAAAGTAGTTTTATTGAAGCGTGAGGTCAGGACACATGGGCAGAAACAACTGCTGCCCCAGGATTGTGAGGAGCAACTGATTATATACTTTGGGGTTGGGCGAAGGAAAGAAAAAGGGAAGTTTCCATAAGGATTTTAAATGCTAAAAAAGACTCACAGGATCCTGGAGGCCTAGCTATTATCAAGCCAAAGTTGTTTTTCCCTCTAGCAAAGCATGAACATTAAGACAATTGGGAGTTTCCTGGAGGAATGCTACACTCTACCTGCCTCAATGGGCTGCAGGTTATCAGGAAATTTTATTTCACCTGCATTTCTTTCTGCCTTTGTTTTCCCCATCAGGTATCTTTCTTAGGTCTTGATTATGGCTTTGCAAGAAAACATGGAATTCTGTGATTTTCAACAGTGATATTTGTGTCCTTAACATCAAATGTCAGAAGATTCCTTTTCTGTGACCTCAAGCATACATTTTAACTTTGTTTTCAATTGGAATCACAGTGCTATCTTTTTAAAAGATACCGAAAAAGCCAATGACACTCAGCACATATACAAACAACTGTGCGCATACATCAATTGAAGTGACAATAATGTGGCCATTCGTGGTTGAACTCACATCACAGCATGTTTCGCATAGAGCACTGGGTGCGGTGCATAAACAATGGATCTTGGAACACTGAAAAAACTGGAGGAAAAACTAACAAACAAACAGAACGACATTTACCTCACAGATTTTCGCTAGTCAATAGGGACTACAAATTGTTCTCTTGTTTGGGGTTGCTCTGAGCCTCATGATAATGATGCTGTTAGGGTAGAAATGCCAGGGGCCGGACACCTGGCCCGTATTAGTTTGAGTCCACACAGACATTTCCTGATTGGAGACAATACTTTTTCTGGACTCTCCCTTGTGGTTCTTATGATTGCAGAACACAACACATCTCACCAACAGCCATCGGGAACTTTGAAACAATAAAGTTCATTACTCACAAGTCCTAGAGGGTACATAATACACCCAGGCCTCAGAGTAAGGTAGCAGTAAGAGAGAGAGAAAAAGGCGAAGAGAAAAAGAATGAGACAGAGACAGACCTAGGGTTTTCCGGGTTCACTAGTAATTCGTGAATTTAAAACACAAGAGGTGAGAAGGGGTCCTTGGGTGGCTTAGTTGGTTAAGCATCTGCCTTCAGCTCAGGTCATGATCCTGGAGTCCTGGGATCAAGCCCCACATCAGGCTCCCTGCTCGGTGGGTAGCCTGCTTCTCTGCTTCTCCCTCTCTCACTCCCCCTGCTTGTGCTCCCTCTCTGGCTGTGTTTCTCTCTGTAGAATAAATAAATAAAATCTTTTAAAAAGATAAATAAAACACAAGAATGGGAAGTAAGCCTGGAGAAGGGAAAGCAGGGTTACTCAGACAGGGCTTTTCAAAAGGGAAACTCAATGGGTGGGAAGGTCTGGCTCTTTATCTAGTTGTGTAGCTGCCAATGTATTTCTTTGAGAAGGATTTCTTTGAAATGGATGCCTTGACAACCAAAGCTTAATGCCAAGCACTGACATTACAATAAAAAAAGCTAATGGTCAGGCATTTACACTACACATCTACTGTAAGACACTTCCTAATTTCAGAGCTCTTAAAGCATTACAGAAAATGCATTTTGGGAACTAAAGAAATGCAACATTGAGCATCACTGGCTAAGTGCTTTACTTAGTACTTATGTAATCATGGCAAATCAGGTTTACCACTTTTCATCTCTATTTTGAAGATGAGGGAATTGAAGCTCATGGAGGTATATAACTTGCTCTTGGTCATAAAACTGGCAAATTGAGGAACGGAAATTTTAACACAACTGCCTGATACAGCACTCAAGCTCCTTGCCACTGTGCTAACCTTGCATTGGGGACAGAATGAGAGTCCAAGGCTTCTTTTAAGTTGGTGTGGCATTTTGACATTATTTTTGTTCTAAATTATTTGCTTGTTCTCAAAGTAAACTTCATTGTATGATTTAGAGTAAGTATTCGCTATACATTTGTAGGATGAATAAAAGCTGTTGTAATCTTTTCTGAATATTGAATGTCCATAACATGCCAAAGTTATGTTACAGAAAAATACAACTGTAGAGAAAAGACTTATAATAGAAACTTAAGTTCGTAAAGATGCATGCAAAAGTCTAGTTTGGATAACTCCAGGGTCCAACAGTGTTATCCATTACTGCTATATTAAAATGTATTAAATACCACTTAAAAGGTATTACTCGCCACTCAACAAATAGCAGACCGTTTTGTGATCATCCTTATTTCAAATACATATTTTTTTCTGTTCAGCTATTATATCAAAGGCAACGGGCATAGATTCTCATATTCAAAAGGGGGTGGGTTGGATGAAGGTGAAGAGCAGAATGAAAGGGAGTGCCACATTCACTTGTTGGAGCAGATCCATTTCTAGGAGACAGGGTCCAGATGTGGTGCAAGAAGATTCTATTCTTTAAAGACCTACGGGTTATGCATCCTCTTTTCCTTCCTTGACTCAGTACTCAAGAAAAGAGGTGTTAGTTGCTTTCTAACATAAATCTTGGCATGGAGAATCACATGCTCTCTCCCAGTCACATCCCCACTCACTGGTAGATCCCTGGGGTGGGGAAAGCCAGGGAGAGGGATAGGGTTAGGGTATGTGCTATGGTGAGTGCTGTGAATTGTGTAAGACTGATGATTGACAGACCTGTACCCATGAAGCAAATAATACATTATATATTAAAAAAAAAATCCCAGGAATATAACTGCAAACAAGTAACGTAGTAATTCTAAGTCCCCTTTTATCATCTCTTAGCTCTCCTTAGGGCTCATGTAAATAGGGTCTATTCTGGTGTTTGCACAGTAGAGATTGGGTTAAAGTCTGGAGAGATTTTCTTCACTTTGAAAGATATAGTAAATTACTTGTGTTTTATATGTGATATAATACTAATCAACTTGATTTTTCTTATGTTATTCTATGGAGTCAATGAACCATGGAATCTTTCGGCTAGAAGGTTTCTTAAATATCACCTAATCTAACTCCGAATACAACAGAGGAATATTCTCGATCATATCACTAGCAAGTAGCCACTGATGATGCTTGTTGGAATTTGTCTAGTAATAGGAAAAAAGCAGTTTACTCCATTTTCAGAAAGTGTTTGTTTATGCTGAGCTAAGCTTTGTATTCTGCCATGATGCATCTGTTGGTAATAGTGCTCCCCTCTATTATATCATGTTTTCTTCTTGCTTGACATATTTGTACTGGACATGTCAGTTAATTTGTCTTTTTAGTTTAACCTCTCCTGCCCATTGGGCAACAGAAGATTGAGTTAAGAACAAACAGGTGACCCAGGAAGAATATGAAGCAAGGGATATTGAGACCATACCTGATCATAGAGCACTCCACAGTGGATCCCCCAGGATTTAGAGTGTTAACATCAGTGGAGTCTACTCTCGAGAAAACAAAACCCAAGTGGAACGACTACTTGTATCTTGAATCATCATGAACAAAAAGTAGAATTGGTTGATATAGAGAAAAGAGGCCTATCTAGTAGAATTAATATTCCTTTCTATTATTTTAATTGAACTTTTTGGTATAAGTCTATCTCAAGAGTATTAGCAAAGTATATATGATATGTGATAAAAGAATAAATTTCTTGCTTTAATGGACACCAAATAAAGCAGAATATCAATAACATCCTTTATCTGGTCCGTTTGGTAGAGCAAATATTAGAATTGTCAGAATTGTCATGCCCAGGTCTTACCTGACAGAGGCCAAGGACTGAACCTCTCAGAATATAATCATAAGAGGCAATATATTGATCTTTGAGAGAGAATTCTTGAAGAACTCTTTGGTCCTGGAACCTCATATCAAAACCCATCTCTTCAGCTGCTAAAATTATTATGGAAGCGTGTATTAAGATGGAGTCTCTATCAGCCTGTTTCTTCCAGTGATGTAATGAACATGGAATCTTTCGGCTAGAAGGTTTCTTAAATATCACCTAATCTAACTCCGAATACAACAGAGGAATATTCTCGATCATATCACTAGCAAGTAGCCACTGATGATGCTTGTTGGAATTTGTCTAGTAATAGGAAAAAAGCAGTTTAGATACTGAGCATGAGTGACAAATAAAGTTTTGATCTGCTTGCTGCTGAATTTTATAGTTATTTCTTACCACATCATAATCTGGCCTATCCTCAATGACCTGAGCGAGGTCAATTTCTGCCTCAACTTTTTTCTTTGTTCAATGCTCTGCACGAAAATGTGAAATGATTATAGTATTCTGAGTAGACTATATACTCAGGTACTCTAGCTAGCATACCCCAAGCACAAGATAGGTTAGCTGTAAATATTTTGAATGTTTAACTTTACCAGGTGAAATTGAACTGAGACTTCCATCTCCACTGGGGATTTACTTGCCACAAGAAGACTAAAAAAGCCACACATTTTTTTTTTTAAATTTTACTTATTTTTTTGACAGAGAGAAAAACAGCTAGAGAGGGAACATAAGCAGGGGGAGTAAGAGAGGGAGAAGCAGGCTCTTCCTGCTGAGCAGAGAGCCTGATGCAGGGCTTGATCCTGGTACTCCGGGATTATGACCTGAGCCAAGGGCAGAGGCTTAATGAGTGAGCCACCTAGGCACTCCAGAGAAGCCACACCTTTAACCACTGCACCATCTTTGCTGAATTGTCTTTAGTTGTCACTGTTAAGAACTACCACTCTGACTCTCCCCTTTTCGTATTCTTTGTGGGCAAACCCTTGATCTACCTCTTCTGTGTTTGAGCATTTGGGTTGTGACCATGAGTAAACCAGCCAGCTCCTGTACATTTCAATCTCTAATCTATTGTGTCTTTATTTTGGAATTAGATTCCTAGAAGCCAATCTATTTACACCTATTTCCCCATGCTTTTTTAACCTCATTTTCTCCTATATCTTGCCTGTACTACTAAGCCAGGGATTTTTTAAAAATTTTAATTTAATTTTTTCAGTGTTCCAAGATTCATTGTTTATGCCCCACACCCAGTGGTCCATTCAATATGTGCTCTCAATACCCACCATCAGGCTCACCCATCCCCTCACCCACTCCCGTCCAAGACTCTCAGTTTGTTTCTGAGTCCAAAGTCCCTCATGTTTCATCTCCCTCCCTGATTTAACCCACTTTCAATTTCCTTTCCTTCTCCTACTGTCCTCCATATTACTCCTTATACTGCATAGGTAAGTGAAACAATATGATACTTGACTTTCTCTGCTTGGCTTATTTCACTCAGCATAATCTCCTCCAATCCAGTCCATCTTGCTACAAAAGTTGGGTGTTCCTCCTTTCTGACAGAGGCATAATATTCCATTGTATATATGTAACATAACTTATTTATCCATTCATCTGTTGAAGGGTACCTTGGCTCTTTCCACTCTTTTATTTATTTGACAGAGAGAAACACAGCCAGAGAGGGAACACAAGCAGGGGGAGCGAGAGAGGAAGAAGCAGGCTTCCCGCCGAGCAGGGAGCCCGATGTGGGACTCCATCCCGGGTCTCCAGGATCATGACCTGAGCCAAAGGCAATTGCTTAACCAACTGAGCCACCCAGGTGCCCCAATAAAAAATCTTTTTTAAAAAAAGATGTTTATAATTTTTGAAACTTAGCAAGTATTTATTGAACACTTTTTATATGCCAGGTCCTGTTCTACATATCAGATATAAACTAAAAATTATAATACTGAATTTGAGTTTCCAAGATGAAATAAGATAATGCATCTAAAACCCTTGTGAGGGGTACTTGGGTGGTTCAGTCATTGGGCGTCTGCCTTCAGCTCAGGTCATGATCCTGGGGTCTGGGGATTGAGCCCCGCATCAGGCTCCCTGCTCTCCCTCTCTCTCCCCCTGCTTGTGTTCCCTTTCTAGCTGTGTTCTCTCTGTCAAATAAATAAATAAATAAATAAATAAATAAATAAATAAAATCTTTTAAAAAAATGAAAAAATTAAAGTCCTTGTGAACTTTAAAGCTCTGTTCAAAGAGATTAGAAAGAAGTTTCCATATTCCTGAATATCAAATGTTCTCTTTTGGTAACATTTTTATAAAGTATGGTGCCTAATTTATCATTGATATTTCATTTGCTAGTATATCACAGGCAGAAAGTTACACAGGCTCAGAAATATAACAGGCTTGTTTTTAAAAATCTGGGTTATATTTACACAGTTAAGTCATTTAACTTCTTTGGGTCTCTGGTGTTTTATTGTGGAGCTACGTAACACAGTAATAGGTGCATAAGGACTCTACAAATATTTGTAAAGCATTTGGCATTGCAATTAGCACATGGTAAGCTGTCAATTATAATGCTGGCTGTTGTTAATACCCTAAAGTCTAATAACAAGAATTTTTCTCCATGAAATTCAATAAAGCTACTGAATTTTGAAAAAAAAATTAGCTTATAAACTTTTTATTTTCCTGAAATTATCCCTTGTGCAAAAAAAAAAAAAAAGTTACTTACCAGTAATTAAGCATTGTTATCACTTGGGAATTGCTACAAATACAGAATTTCAGAACCCTCCCTAGGCTCACTAAGTCAAACTTTACATTTTATGAAGGTCCCTGAGTCATAGAGATACACATCAGCTTTGAAGATGTTTTCACTGGGTGAAGGGTTGCCTAGAAGTGCTCATGACTGAAAGATTCATTTTCATTCCTGTTCAAGCTTCCAGTTTGGGCATAAAAATTTGCTATCGCATTGAGCTTTGTAGTTTTCCATAATTAATGCCTAGAAGCAAACAAACAAAAACAAACAAACTGAACATATAAAAACAAACAAAACGCAAACAAAGAAGAGCAGAGTATAGAATGAACTTTAAGTTGTCATGCATTTCATTTGGTGTTAAGCTTAAACACTACTCTGCATGTGAATACTTTATCTAAAGTCTATTTAGTCCATGTAACAATTAGCCAAGGTAGGCATTATTATCTTCATGACACAAGAAATGAAAGTGAGTCTCAGTGAGATTACAAAGGCTTTAAAAGGACACAGAGCCCATAGGCAGAAAAGCTGCATTTGAATCCTAGGTTTGTTTTCTCCCCAAATTATATCTTCCGTTTTGTTTTCCAGTATGCCAGTGTGCCATTAACATCAGTTGCCTTTTATTTCTGCTCTGCAGGTAAATTGATCAAAGAGAAGGTTTTCCTCCTTTCCAACAGATTGGAAACACAGTATCTCCATAGGTCCAAGACTATTTATCCTGCTACATTAGTTCCCTCTCCTCCATTGTTATTGGGTCTTAAAACAGCATACATTTTGCAAATGTGACTTTTTCAGCCAACATATGGTTTCAATTGAACAATTCCAATATAACATTGTTTAAAAAAAAAGAAAGAAAAAGAAAACACAACTAACCCTTGTACTTTTGTAAATGTGTTTTAATAAAAATCTATAGAGGGTCCAGAGTTAAGTAAAGACACATTTATATTTGCTTATTTTTACCTTTACTGTTGATCATGTCTAACAGCCAGAACACTTTAGACACAGCTTTCATTCATCTGCTTTTATGATTTCCCCGAAGTTTGGGGCACTATTTACTAGAATTTAGACTATAGCTTACTGTGTCCGCCTATGGCCTTGTGGTGACTCAAGAGCTGCCAACTAGTGTTGGATATTTGTTCTAGAAAGATTGTAAGGATTTAACACACCACTCCTATTTTACTGAAAGAGAGATTCATATCCTTGGGTAGGTCTTGTCTCAGAAATGTTTTAGATTAGGAATCACTGAATTTTAATTAGACTGTGGTTATCCACACCTAAACCAGTTTGGTAAAATCTGATGTGGCAAGGTGGAGGCAATGGTTGAGGTAAGTTATGGGAGAATTCTCTCTCTTCAAGCAGATTTGGCACAAAGTAGAGGAGTCTCTGCATGTGACTATAATGATAACAATTACTGTCACCATTGGTGTAAGGCTCACCTTACTTTCATATGCATTTCATCAGTGTAATGATCTTTGCAGGTAGGTACTATCAATATATTAATATACGGGTGTGAGAAATGCAGTTCAGTGAAGTTGTGACTTGCCTTAGTCATGGTTGCAGCTGGTCACTGATGCCACAGTTCATACATTGCCGGGGACCAGCCTCAGCAGAGATGTGGGTCCCAAACCACGGGATGTCTGGCAGGCAAAATAATGACACGGACATGGAGATCTGATGGAAGCTGACAGACCCGAGGTCAGTCAGGAGACCTATGAAGCAGGCTCTGCCTCAGGCTCTGGCTCTTTATCTCTGGCTCTGGCTCTCTGGCTCTGGCTCTGGCTCTCGGGCTCTGGTGCTCTGGGCTCTGGGCTCTGGCCTCTGGGCTCTGGCCTCTGGGCTCTCTGGCTCTCTGGCCTCTCTCACTTCGCAGGCTCTCTGGCTCTGCTTCTATCTCTCTAGCTCTCCTTTTTCTCTGTTTCTGTCTTTCTTGCTCTCTGTTTCCCTGGTTCTAACTTTGCAGGCTCTCTGCCTTTTCCTCTGCCTTTTGCTCTACCTTTGTCTCCTTCTTTGTCTCTCTTGACTGTCAAGGGTCCCAGTCTTTTATTATTCCAAAGTGAGGAAGTTGGGGGATGCAGTTAGGTTAAAGTTTAACAAAGTGATTCACAGCAGGCAGAATCAAGCCTTTCTAAGAAATCGGCCTTTACCATTAAAAGGGAAGTTTGTGAATAGACTCAGTTTGATAGTTGTTTGCAGGAAGAACAAAAGGCAAGTAAAGATGGTGTTGATGACTGCAACATTAGCATAACTCCAGATTCTTGGCGGGGAGGGGGGAGCCCAGACAACTTTCATTCACATTCATGGGTACCTCCACCAAAGTTTCTGGTGGCTTGGACGTGGTGGGAGGGATGGATCACGCACTGTCCCCGACAATACATGACCTCTCACTTTGCATTTTTTTTTTAAGATTTTATTTATTTACTTGAGAGAGAGGGAGAGAGAGAGCGTGCACAAACTGGGAGAGGGGCAGAGGGAGAGGGACAAGCTGACTCCCCATAGAGGAAGAAGCCCATAGCACAGCTTGACATAGGACTCGATCCCAGGACCCTGAGATCATGACCTGAGTTCAAGTCAGACACTTAACTGACTGAGCCACCCAGACATCTCCTCACTTTGCATTTTGATACTTTGCATAGCTTTTGTGACATCAAACTCTCCTAGCTTTCTTCCTCTTCTAGATGTCACTTTTAATGACCTCATATTCTTCTCTGGTTGAGTGGGGCTGTATCCATTGAGGTTCTTTGAGGTATGTTCCTTGCCCCCTCTCACTCTGTTTTCTCATATATATTCACATTACTTCTCATGTCTTTAAACACCATCTATATTGTGATGACTCCAAAATGAAGCAGAAGGGATTTTTCACTTCCATTCCATGGTAGATAAAATAGTTGTGAATTCCCCATATTCCTTCTCTTTCTCACAAAGGTTTGAGGATGAAGAAACCCAAAATGACAAAGTCATGAGCAGACAAAGCTCACCATTGCCTCTACTGGTATAATAGCGCATAACTAATAAAATTCTGATGACTAATGTGATGAATAATCATAGGCTACAGAAACTGTACTTTTCATGAGCTTTGTAAATTTATTCAATTGTGTCTTTTTCTACTTCATTTATATTTTTATCTTGATTAGTTGTAAAACATCTTAGCAGATTCTACTTCATTTTATATTGAATTATATTTTCTCAGCTTTGAAATTATTCCTGCCTGTAGTTATTCCTCACAGATCACTCAGGCTAATTCTTCAGTCACTTCAAACTCAATATTAACTCCTTGAATAAACGACAACTGAACAGTATTAATAACAACCACTGGCTCATTAAGAACCATGGAAAGCACATAAAAGCATTTGTTTTGTTTTTGACTACTGATGTTGTTCCCTGCGTTTACAACTATTTGAGCACTTGGTTTAGTTCAAAGGGCAATAGTCTTAAGCAAGTGTTCCCTGCACACATTTCTTGGGCTGCTGCAATCAGATATGATTTAATTAAGTTTGCATCAGTAACTTTGCTCATTTGGCTAGCTAACACATGAGCCACTTGGAAACTTACTTTGGTTGTAGCCTTACTTTTATTTATATCTGTATGAAGAAATTCTGCTGTGATGAGACATTGTTTTAAACTTTCTAATTCTTTGGACCATTGCTTTCCTGTGAATTGGGAATATTTTGGTGAATGTTTGATATGGTAACATCATCACATAATACATTCTATAACTGTAGTGTTATTGCATAATGAACACAGTGTTTCGCTGTCTAATTCGATAACAAAATAATCCACACTCCACTGTGTTTGACAAGCATAACACCTGAAGTCCACTTTTCTCCTTCCTTTTTTTTTATTTGATAGGTATTCAGTGGTAATAAAAAATTACATAAATTATCAGGTCGTGATAATATGTGTGACACACAAGTACTGCTGAATAGTAACTCTGGCCGCTGTGATTTATGGTGCATGCAGGAGGAGTGTGAGATTAGTGCCCTATCTGTCACTAAGGTTCAACCCCATCACTGTACTGCAAGAGACAATGTGTAAATGGATGAATGTTTCTGTGTTCCAATAAGCTTTCTTAATAAGGCTAAAATTTGAATTTTGCATAATTTTCCCATCTCACACATATTTTTCTATTGATTTTCAGCCAAAAACCATTCTTAGCTTATAGGCCATGCAAAGACAGGAGGTCAGCTGGATTTGGTCCAAAGTCTATAGTTTAATTTCTGATCTTGACTAATACACTGTCTCTTAACTATTGTTCGTACTTCCCAACTTGTTATTCTCCCATCCTCTTCACCTCTCTGAATAACATCATTACACAAACTGCTTGAGGTAAAATTTTACTTCAATCCTTAAATTCTCTCTATCTCTCTTTTTAAGTACAAATATTGACTATATTTTATGATTTACTTTTATCTGTTTATATTTAAAATGAATTTCTCAAAAATAGCCTTTTTATCAATTTGACAGTCTTTGCCTTTTAATTGAGATGATTGAGAACATTTACATTTTATGAGATTAGTGATATACTTGGACATAAACCTACCATTTTGTATTTATTCTTTATCTCATTTGCATTTTATTTTAGTTTTTCTCTTCTGTTCTCAAAAAATTGAATATTTTAAAATTTTATTGCCACAGCTTTTCATTATATCTTTCTTTAAGTATTTGCTCTAGGATCTTCAATATATATATTTAAATAATAATCATCTACCTTCAAGGAATATTATACCACTGCACATTTAGAAAAAGAACTTTAACACATATATTTCCAATACTTTCTTCTTATCATTTGTATTATTGTTTGCATACATTTTACATATGTGACGTATTCCAAAATACATTGTTACTGTCTTTCATTTGGCCATCAATGATCTCTGAAAGCCATTAAAATCAAGAAAAAAGTGTGTTTTAATATTTATTCTCCTTTGGACCCTTCTGGCACTCTTCATTGCTTTGGGTAAATCCAAATATTCATCTGGTATCTTAATTCATCTGCTTATGAATTTCCATGAACGTTTCTTGTAGTGCAGGTCAGCTCTTGTTTGTCTGAAAGACATTTCTGCTTGATATGGAATTCTGGCTTGATAAATTTTTTGTGAGTACTTGAAAGATGTTATTTTTCTTTTTGCATGAATGTCTGTGAGGATTTTCTTTGCCTCTATGTAATATATATTTTTTCTAACTGCTGTCGATATTTTCTCATTCTCTTTCTTTTTCAACAGTATAATTCCAATGTATCTAGAGGTGTGTGTGTGTGTGTAATTATCCTGCTTATAGTTCTCTCAGCTTCTTGAATCTGTGAATTATTGACTTTCATTATTTTTTGGAAATTCTCAGCCATATCTCTTATATATTTCTTGTGCCCTCTTTTCTTCTGAGACTCCAGTTACACCTGTGCTAGGCAGATATTCTATAGTTTGGATGCTCTGTTCTGTTTATTTTTCATCTGCTGTCTTTCCTTCTCTTCTTTTCCTCCTTTCTTGTTCTCCCTTGATCTCCCCTTCTTCTTCCACTTTGCTGCTTTTATTTACAATGAGAATAAGATTTCAGGTTATCAAAATTACCCACAAGGTTTCACACACTGTTTATTTTTCTATTAGATACAGTGCTCAAGCATTATTAGATACTGCCCTATTGTTCTAGCCTTTGGAAGGCGGGACACTATTCTTTCCAAGTACCCTTTGTCCCAGAGTAAGTGTGTGCTTGGGGTAAATGAACACAGAGAAATTTCTGGACTTTGTACTGGAAATTCTGCAGGCTTCTGGCCTTTTCTCTAGCATTTAGCTCTTCACAATCCTTTGGAGAAGGTGGGGGTTTGTCATCTCTAATGTTAGCACAGAATGGACATTGTATAAGCAACTGAGTTAGACTTTAACAAAGAAACAAGCCTCTTCCTAAATGTATTTGGAAGGGTGAGCGAACAAAACCAACAAGCAGTTATGCGGTTGGTAAACATTAAGTATTTTCTTGGTGCAAATATGCAGACATCATACATAAAAATATGTAGTTCACTTTGGCACAACTTGTGTAATAACAATAGCCAATAACATTAGTGTTTTATGTTATCACACACACACATGAACTCATCACACACAGGGTTTGTGCCAGAAGAACTTAGAGAGTTATTTTTTCCTGTCACTCTAATATGCCTACAGTTTTCTGTTGTTTATCTAAACAACCAGTATGTCATAATTCATCTGTTACCTCTAATATATAGTTTTAATTTATTTTAGTAGATTAAATCACTCCTTAAATGTACCATAAACACACACATTTCATCTCTGTGATTCTAGCATAGAGCACAGACACTGGCATTTAATTGGCAAATTCTCATCTTTCCAGAGAATGAATGAATGAATGAATGAATGCCAGACATCTGAGCCTTTTGAGCAGTTTAATTCAGAAGTGGCCTATCCTCTTTGTGCAAAGCTGATTTTACATCTTGGGCCCCTGGACTTGCTTCTCTGGTCTGTGTATATTGGAGCTGAATCCCTAGGGGGATCTCCGCCATGTATTCTTCCTAGCCATTAAATCCTTCCTAGGGAGAACAGGAAGTCTGGCACTGCTTTTGATGACACATCAATGACGTGATGTCTAGTTTCTATTAAAAATCAAAAAGCAAAAGATTTAATGCTAGAAGCAAAAAGTATAGATAATGTCATATGTAAACATTTGCATATTGCTTAATATACTAAGCAACCCGCCTTGAGGGCTGCCAGGAAGTCCTGGACCAAAGCGGATGATGTTATGAGAGGCCTAGGCAAGGACAGCCAATCTCAAATACCATAGACATATAGCACAGGCAATCACAGCCTTCTTCTGTTACGGTCTTTTTGAAATTTTTTGTTCAGTAGTCCTAGTTAAATTAGCTAGAACCCTGGTAACTTCCCTATTAGAGGCAAAGTAGTTTCCAGGTAGGGCGTCCTATGTCTTTTGAGTTCAGAGTTTTAAAGTGAAGTGAAGATCCAATACACTCAGATCTGCCACATGTAAGAAGTACATGGCCCCCCTATAGACTCAGGACTTAGCTGTATTTGTGCTGGGATTTGATCTATGTTCCAAGGGCTCCTCTGAAAATAAGTATATTGTCTAACAAACAATTGAGTACTTACTCTATGCCAGACTCTGCATGACGTTCAAAGAGAAACAAATACTTAAGATTAGTTTGCTCTCTAGGAGTATGCAATATAATGGAACAGATATGCAACTTGAAAAAGCAATTCAGCATAAGCAGAGTCCTGATGGGGGATGTACAAGACAGGGCACTGAACAAACCAGGCAAATGGTCACAGACATTTTCAGGAGATGATGGCTATCAGATTTCAGATGTTTGCCATGAGTTATTATTCATTCTTCCTTGGCCTAGAAACTAGAGATGCTTAAAATGAAACAGTGTGTGGGCAGGTGTTATGGACTGAATGTTTGTATCCCCCACCCCAGCCCAACCCCAATTCATGGGTTGAAATCTCACCTTGCAGTGTGATAATTTTAGGAAGTGAGGCCTTTGGGAGGTGATTAAGTCATGAGCGTGGAGCCCCTGTGAGTGAGAATAGTTTCTTGTAACAGAGACCCTACAGAGCTCTCTTGCCTTAGTTCTGTCACATGAGGCACAGTGAGAAGATGACAATATATGAATCAGGAGGAGTGCCCTCACCAGGTACCAGATCTTTTGGTGCCCTGATCTTAAACTTCCCTGCCTCCAGAACTGTGAGAAATACATGTGTGTAGTTTAAGCCATCAACTCTATGATATTCTGTTATAACAATCCAAACTGACTAGGATGGCAGGGTGACCTATGATTTAACAAAAAGTAGACATGCCATGAGGTCACAGAGGTAGGAGGATTTTTTTTGACAAGAGGTAAGGAGGAATATTAATATTTCAACATTCATACCTAACACCTCATATTATTATGTATTAGGGAATATTCTAATAACTTTATATGTACCATCTCATTTAATCCTCTAATAATCCCGTACACTAAGTATTATCTTGAGAATGACAGTCTTCTGGAGAAAAAAGAAAACAAAAGTTGCAGACCGAGGAAAGGTGCTGCACTATGGAGGCTAGAGGCCTGGGGTAAAAGCCGAGGCAATTCTGGAGAACGCCCCTAAGGGACTGTCCTATCTAAAGGACATATTTCTTAGACTATAATCTGAGGCAGCATAAGGGAACTAAGGGTTTTTTTTTTTTTTAAGATTTTATTTATTTATTTGACACAGAGAGAGTTCATAGCAGGCAGAGAGGCAGGCAGAGAGAGAGGAGGAGGAGGAAGCAGTCTCCCTGCTGAGCAGAGAGCTCAATGCTGCCGCCATCCCAGGACCCTGAGATCATGACCTGAGCCGAAGGCAGAGGCTTTAACCCACTGAGCCACCCAGGCGCCAGGGAACTAAATGTTTTAAGAAGACTCATTGAAAGAGATGATGGGCACAGGAGAGCTGGGTGGGAAATTATTTTTTTCTAAAAGTTTATTTCAAAAGTTGGCTCTCAACAGTTTGATAAGTGGTCTATTCTCAGATTTTTACTTCCTTAGGAAGATAACCTTTCCCTTTCACATGGATAAAAGATAATAGTAATTGGTGTTTTTTAGAGGGTTTCCTATGTGCCAAGAACCGTTTCAAGTATTGAGCATACATTATTTCATGAACTCAAAGTAATGACTGTATGAAAAATGAGCTCTAATCACTCCTTTTTGATTGATGAAAAAACTGAGATTTAGGGAGGTTAGGTAACCTACCCCCTGGTTCATGTCCGTTAGCATGGAGCCAACAGTAAACACTGGGGCAGTCTGACGTCTAGAGGCTACGCTGGAAACTGAGGAAAGTGTTAGATTATAAATCAAGGCAAAACATTTCAGCTGCGGTGGAAAAATCAAAGAAGTAAACAGTAGCAAGATGTGTCCTTTCAAAATTAAAATATACTTGAAGTGTTTAAAGATTTTGTGCAGTGAGGCATTACAAGCAACTGATAAATGTGCGGCCTTCTCAGACGGGGAGAAGAAGCACACTGTGGTGGCAGATTTTTGCAATCACCGTGCAGTTTCCTGCAGCTGTGATTTTCCACGGATGCAGTTTTGGACTCCCTCATCTCTAACTTCTTGAAGGCCAAGCCTTCAGAAGGCCGAAGTTCCTGTTTTCTGACTTTATTTCCTTATAGCCTCACTCATCTCTGAATCACCTGCTTACCTGTCTCAGGTCCTTTGTTGTGCTAAGATCTTGCTCTAGAGGTTTGTTTTCCTTATTTCAATTGTCTCATTCTTTTCCAAAATTATTTTCATCATGAGGGGAGTAAAAGGTCTGTCTTTTGATAATCTGGTTCATTTTTCATTGGGAAAAACCTGCAAAATTTATTTTCAAAGCAATTTAAATGGCAGCAAAGTGTTTAAATGCAATGGAAAAATAAGGGATTCATGAGGGAAGGATTTTCCGGAAATTTGTACAGAAAAAATATTCAAGCCATTTAAAATGCAGTGTTGTCTGTCAAAGTGACCTTACACATAACGGAGCTCAGTCAGGCTCCAGAGATTTTGAGTTGACAGCAGTAGGCAAATGTAGAACGATCCAGGGAACCGAAAAGAGTGATCAGGGGTGGCGCTTCAGCTGCCAGTGCCCATTGCTGACTGTCAGAAGCTGGGAGACCTTGGCAAGCAAGTTTCTGTGCTTTGTCTCTGCCAGCCTCAGTTTTCTCATCTGTAAATTGGGCATAATGGTAATGATGACCCTATAGTTGTTGTAAAGATTAAATGATATGTGTAAAGCTATTCACAAAGTAATTAGTATGTATTAAAAAGCCAAAAGCCAATAGATCTTATTATTAATACATTATTATTATTTTATCTTTTCTCCTCCCAAATTGACATTAAAATAGCAACTGTAAACATATCTGTGTTGATATTGACTCTTTCTTCATGAAAAAGACCCTAGAAGACTTGAGCCTTCATCTAGCCCAGCCTTCTACCAGACCAGGGGACCCTGCCTCTTTCTCCTACAGTTATCACATTGTCCTCATTACTGCGACGGAAAAGTAACTCACTCTTTTGTATGACAGCATATTGCCTGGTTGGAGAACTAGCTCGGACTCTCCATCCCTGTTCTAAGTACTGTTTCCTAAGCATTTCTACCCCCTGTTCTCAGTTTGGCTCCCCAGGAGGGTCTAGTCCCTTTTCCATATGATAGGTCACCAAATAATGAAGACAATGGGCAACTTACATAACCGCTTTCTGTCTCAGTTTACTGATAATGTAAAATGGAGATTGTTGTTTCACATTCATGGCAATTTCCTGAGGATTAAAAACATGTATGTTTGAAAAAAGCTCAGTAGGTGTTCGATAAGCTGTAGTGTGCCAAAGCCAGTCTAAGCATTTCCCCAGATTCTATTAGTTTTGAATCAGTATGACTAATGGTTCTTGAGGAAGATTGCCTGGCATCAAATGCTTCCCTTTCAGTCTTCACTTAACATATGGCAGCCCTCCATGTTTGGGTCATGCCAGACCCGCCATGTGGACTTTTCTGGGTCCCTTGTGTCCTTGACAGTCATGACCTTCAGCGCTTGGTCTCACCTCTGACCTCCATCCTATGGCTTCCCTGCTTCCGTGGGGCTCAGGCAACCTTGAAACTCACGTGGAACCTACACGTGGGCTTTGGTCCACTTGGCCAGGCCAGCGAGACTGCTGGTAACACACTGCTGATGAGGCCGACAGTCACCAACAGGTTGGCTCCTCAAGCCGTGGCTTGCGCTGTAAACATTTCTACTGCTGTCTTGGTTTCCAGCTTCTTCAGGCCAGAGTGTGGTGGAGTCCATGTCCCGTGAGCCACACTTTAACTAACCAGGGCTAGGAGAGCTATCCTTCCTTTTCAATCCCTGACAGCCAGTTTTGGAGAGAATAATTCCAGGCATATCTCTGAAGTTGTCCCATGAGACTGAGCACTCAGTAGTGCTTGTTAGGGACATACTATAAAAATTATTCTCCTTATTTCCCTGCCCCACCTCTCTTTGTCCTTCACTCCCATTTTCAGGGATGGTGATCCCATTAGTTTTGGAGGGAGTTTGTATGTAAACTTTTGTCTTCATTTTTGTATTTTGGGGAATCTTGGCAAAGAGGTAACATTATTATCATTGCTACTACCCCTCCTCTAGTTCAGATTTAATTTGATTATCAGCTGTCTACTCTCCTACTCAGAAAGTAGAGTTTATTTCTCTCCTTCATGAGTCGACGCCTTTGGCCCAGATTATTCTCCTTCTTTGTCCCTGCCAAAGAGTTCTTTTTTTCAGTTCTTACTCTGTTTCCAAACCTCATGTGATTTGATCTATGATAATATAGTGAAAGGACAAGTGGTTTGATGTGCCACTTATTGGAGACAGTATATGGAATTTTCACAAGGGTTTTCTGAAGAAGGAAAGCCTTCACTGGAAGCAAAGAGTTGGCAAACTTCTCCTAAAGGGTCAGAGAGAAGGTCAATATTTTAGGTTTTGCTGTCCATGGCCATATATCAGTTATTGCCACTATTCGACTCTACATGTCTAATGACAAAGATATTATAGCAAGCATATAAATGAATAGGCATGACTGTTCCAATAAAACTTCATTTATGAAAACAGGTCTGTGGGCAGATTGAACCCATGGGCTGTAGTTGCAGACCTTTGCTCTAAAAAAAGATGGAATTACAGGAAAACAAATGAAGCCAAATTTGGGGGGAAATACAGGCTATTTAATATCTTTCAATTTCTTTAATTTCAATTCATTTTACTTCAGTAAAAACACATTGGGAGAAGGAAAGTGAACAGACTTTTATGGAATGAACCAGCATCTAGCCTGGGGGTTCCCATCTAATATAATACTTATTATTCTTAGCAATCCTATTATTATCATTATTAGTTTTTTGATGAGATGAGAAAACTGAGAGATGTCTCTTCATCAAAAAGCAGTGTCAAGATTTACAAATGGGCTACTTCTATCTACCTGAAAGCCTATATTCTGATTAAGTCCCTCCTTCGTGCAAAATCCTGTACTACTACTGCATAAAATACAGAGATAAGCCATTTCCCTTTTTTTAGTCTAGAACAGGAAGAAATAGTGTCTACTGGGGAGGTGCACACCATCAAAGATAAGCCTTGTCATATTCATAAGTTAGCCAAAGATTTTTTTTTTTGCTACCTATGCTTAAAGACCTCCTCTGAGTCTAGCTTTGGCCTGGGCCTGGCCATTACTTAAATGAAGTCAACCCTGTCTAATCTCTTGGATGAGTGTCTTATTGAGTACTCAAGATGAAGAAAGAATTTTGATCAATAGGAACAAAAGGACACAGAGTGAGCTAGTTTGTCAGAGGTTGACTAGATACTAGAGGAAAACAATGCAGAAAATAGTCACAGGTAGGACCAAAGATAGAGAGACTTAGGAAGTCCACAAACAAATGGGCAGCCCAAGACTTTTTATTTTCATGTCATTTACTCTCCCTATAGTATGAGGTCTATGAGGGCAGGGACCCTGTCTGTCCCTTTCAACATACTGTCCCTTACATTTAGTTTATCACCTTGAACATTGTATGTGCTCAATAAATATTTGCCAATTGCTTGATCAAATGAATGATTGAGATAATCTAGGTTCCCTTCCCAGTTACAGAGCTAGAGCCCAAATCTTGTCCCAGCCTCCTTCAGCAGGAACTGTCTCTTCCATAGAAAGAGTCCTATAATCCACTGGTACTTCCCACATGCTCCTCCCAGTCTGTGAAGGCTCAAAGCCAGGAGGAGGTGCTCAAACCACCAAGAGTAACCACAAATCTTGCATCATCCACAGAGAGAGGGAAATTTTCCAAATTCTTGTTGCTATGGAAAGATGAGGTCAAACTGTAAGAGGTCAGCGGTGTTCTTAACACTGCCTTTGTGTTGTTTTCATATAAATATTTTTACTGGGACATTTTTTGGCAACTAAGTCTAGCTCCCAGGACTGTGGAGAGAAGGGAAGCTTTGCTCACCACATGCCAATGGTATGCACTTGAGTCAACTTAGGGCCAGTGTGATTTGATATCATGTCCTTTTTCACTTTGTCTTGATGCTTTCCCACTGACTCAGTGTCTACCCTTTATCCTTCCTTCAAATGGGAAACAGCTGGGCTAAAGTTAAGTTCATGTCCAAATTCCCCACCCCCCTCCCTACTCAACGTCCCCACCTCCTTCCCTGGCCAAGAAAGCAGCAATGTTTCTGAGACACTAATCCTATTACAGATGTTTTGCTAATTATCAAAAAGCTCACTTTGGAAGCTTGTTGATGGGAGAGTTAATCAGATTCACACATTTAAACGTTTTCTGCCTTTCACCTAAAGTTCTGTTTCAGGACTGTGACATAATTTGGTTGGAGTAGCTCTGAGAGGGTGGCTCTTTACTGAGGTAGATGAGTTTCTTTAAGAAAATTCAAACAATAACCTCTTGATCTTTCAGCAGTTGTGAAGGATTCACGTCTGTGTCCCTCCCACTCTGAAATGCCTAATCCATACTGGTGTTAAGGATGGTTGGAGGTGCAAACAAATACATTCATAACTGTATCTTGCATTTTTCTCTTTATCATGGTCCTATTTGTCCACAATGCATTTGACCTTCTTCCTTGTGCTAAAGACTAAATGGAAATACTATCTAGTAATAAGGTCTTGTGAAAATAAAAATACCTTACATATTAAAGAGTTTTACATCTTTTTTTCAGGTATTTTCTTAGTCTTAATCTTAGTTCATTTTTACTACTCTATAGGATAAGTGAAATACATTATTTTTATTTATGGGTTTTTCCTCTCCTTCAGTAGCTATATCCAATATAAATCCAAGCCATCGATTCTACCTCTGTAATGGTTCCCAAGTCCGTTCTTTATACGATCCTATTGTGTTATCAGCTTAACACAGACTGTCATTTTTCTGTCATATAGACCCTTGCAATTGTTTTCAAATTGACTGCCTTAAGTTCTGATTCTCCTGTTCGCAATATTGTTATAATCTTGGTAAAATATGGAGTTGATCTTGCTACTCCACTTCTCCTGGCATGCCAATAAATCCCCACTGCCTACTGGGGCAAGCCCAAACCCATTGGTGTGATGCATTAGATTCTTTCTTAGGTCTTTGCCCACCTTTGCTTGGTTTCCAAACAAACTGTGATTGGTGAGACAACTCATGTTCCTTCATATCTCTGTGCCTTAGTGCAGTATGGCAAAGAAAGTGTTAATCCATTTTGGCATCCTGACTTTCTTTCCAGACAGCCTGTTTAGCAAAGAATTTGAGCACTTGGGGGAACCTTGATATTTTTAGAAAGTAGGTTGTATCAGAACATTCTCTGATCCCTAATCAAATCAATTTTCCCTTTTTGCTTCTGTACATAAGTGTAAAAATAAATACTTGTGGAATGAATGAGTTCCTAGGCTTCTGTCTAGCCCGCATTCAATTGTGTCAAACACCATGTTCTCTCTGGAATGATTACCTCCTCATGCTAGCCTAAATGGCATCTCCCTTCTGTGAGCTGCCTTAGCTTTCTGACTTTGGAAACAGTTGGCTGTGGGATGTAATTAAATACATTTGAACACACATGTGTGTCTCTCAATAGCCTCTGAGTCCCTCAGGCAGGACAGCCCTTATTTCTCTTTGATCTGTTACAAGGCCCAATGCAGTAGTCAGCATTCAGTAGCTACTTAGCAGCCATGGTATGGTAGTCTCTAAAATGAGAATACCAAAGCAAGAGAGGGCAGCTTATAATGGTATTGAGGTAATATAGGTGGACGCTGTATTAACAGAACTATAACCTTAAGAATACAGGGTGGGCAGGCCCTGAACCAGTGAGACAGGATATATTTATTTCTAACCACTGTCTTCTCAAAGGAGAGAAAATAGGTTGGTGACTGACTGGAAAGCACGTTATGTTAAGACTCTGGAGGCACTGGCTCAGGGAAGAGAAGGATTAGAGTTGGCATGATAGCTCCCTAAGAATTCTTGAAGGATGTCCTGGAGCAACAGGATTAGGTTTACTGTATGTGTCTTCATAGAGTAAAACTGAGATTGGTGGGTGGAAAATATAAGCAAGTGTGGGATGGGATCCCTCTTCAGCATGCTCCCCAGACTAGATCCTGCTCATCTCTTATGGGTGTGTTTCTAAAATCACAAAATCTCCAAACTGGAATATGTTGACCAGGCTCAAGGATGTACATCAATTACACGGGGCTGTCTTTTCGATGAGTTATAAGGTCACAGATGGCTGCACAGGGACAAATATTTGATGCCTATCCCCTGCTTGGAAAACTTTCACCAGAAAATGAAATTTGCAGAGGAAGCACTGTACTCAGCAAACAAGCCGATATAATTACATAAAATCTCGACTCAGGACTTGGGTCCTCAAGCCCTGCAGAACAATGGTACCACTCTGTGAAGCTGCTGAAGTATTTTCGTAACTAGAGCATCAAATATATTCAAAGTTTAAAAAAACGCTTGATTGATTCCTTCCATCATTATTGATTTCTAAAAGAGGCAGCAATAGTGGGTTCTTAAAGTTATGGAAAGAACCTGAGCCTCCCTGATTTGCCACTGGATATAGTGGCACTGGAACTTACTAGAACCTTCTATTGGGAATTAGAGTTCAGCTCAATAAAAAGGATGTCTTTCTAGAAGCTGGAATTGCCAGAAGATGAAATGTCCTGCCTTGATATGTTGCAAGCTTTCTTGAGGACTTTAAGCATGACCTAAACAGTCTTCTGACTATTTCTGACATTGGAAAGAGCAGAATAGTTAAATGCATGGGATTTCCAGAGTTTCAGTTCTACCTGTGTTACTCAATTACTTCTGAGCCCCAAAGACAGCCATCAGGAAGCCATAGCACACACACTTGCCATTTTCCATCTTTGTTCTCATCCACTTTCCTTAAATAATTCCTTGTATTTAATCCCATCTTACTTTTCTCCTGCCAACAATGCATTTTACTGTTAATATCTCCAAAGTTCATCCCTATCTTACCCCTAAGACTTGATGTTTTGCCTTGTGATGCGGGCCGTCACGTTGCTCCTCTTTAATCCCAGCTATGCTGCCTCTGAATGACTAAAATAAACACAGCCCCTGGTTTCCTTGACCTAAGACCTTCTATGCTGAGATCTTTTCCCCCTGGTCCTCCTTTTACAGGTTGTCTTTAACTCCCATGAACAGACATAGTAGCAACCGAGAGATTTCTCAGTTTTCTGAATCCTTTTTCTAATGCAAAGTCAACTGGTTCTCAAAGTTGTGGAGACATGCACCTATGCAGGAAGTCAGATGCTCTGTCCTTTTACCCAGCCACTTCCAAGGCTGAGTTCCTCCATCTGGTTCTAATTTTATGGTTTCCAAGTACAGAAAAAAGCTGTTGCTAAAAAAGCAATACAATTAGGTATGCTTCTGTCCCTCAACATCTGTGTTTCCCTCACTGAACTGTGCTTTGTACCACACAGCCTAATTAAAGCACTTTTACACACAGTAACATATTAGAATTAATGTTTTTTCAAGGAAAAAGTAAAACCGAGCAATAAAGGAAAATGAGCTGTTTCAACACAAAGCATCTGAGTTATTTTGCAACTTTTCTAATTTAGGCTCACTAGTTGGTAAAACAATTATAGTCTTAAATATTCTTCACTAACTTATCTTTCAAGCCTATACTGATGGCATAATATAATTACTGTCTGGATATAATTTTTTAAAAACTTTCGATTTTTTAAAACTCATTTCATATAACATCTTAGATTTCTCATGCATCCTTGACTTTCAGAAAGTTGGTCTCAGATATGTCAGTGCAATTAACAGAGATGTTCTACCTTTGAAATGTTTTTAAGGGTACTTTGTCATAATTAAATATGAACTAGCAGATCATTTAAAAAATGTATTCTCTAGTGCAGTGGATCATAGGGGAAGGGAGGGAAAACTGAATGGGAAGAAATCAGAGAGGGAGCCAAACCACGAGAGACTCTTGACTCTGGGAAACAAATTGAGGATTGTAGAAAGGGAGGTGAGTAGAGCAATGGGGTAGCTGGGTGATGGGCATTAAGGAGGGCATGTGATGTGATAAGCACTATGCAGTCACCTGAAGCAGAGCTTTGGAGAGTAAACAGGCTTGAACAACCCTCTGGTTTCTTTCATTTGAATGACATTGCTTAGACCCGTGGTTCTTAATGTTTTTAGGGTTATAGACTTCACTGAGAACATGATGAAAGTTCCAGACAACCTCCTCAGGATAAGATTCCTTTCCTCATGAGTAATTTTGGTAATGTAGAGATCAAACAAGAACCTCAGGCAAGGAGGCTAGGGGACTAGGAACTCAGTATAAACTTGAGGTCTGATTTGAGCTCAGAAAAATGCTATTTTTCACATGAATTCCCATCTCTGGCTCCAGAGTTTAAGACACGGAGTTTAACAACCTGCTAAATATCCCTACTGAATATTCATCCATATGTATCCTCAGCATTTCAGATTTAATCTACTAAAAGTCAACACCAAAGCTCAAATTCTGAGTCATTTTGATAAC
Source organism: Spilogale gracilis (assembly GCA_004023965.1). Taxonomy (NCBI): domain Eukaryota; kingdom Metazoa; phylum Chordata; class Mammalia; order Carnivora; family Mephitidae; genus Spilogale; species Spilogale gracilis. Next base: position 67,701 of record PITA01004290.1, read on the forward strand.
TTCTGTATTCTTCTCAGCAGTCAGTCAACATATTCCTCTCCTCCCCAGGATCACTTACTGCTTCTCCCTCACTGCTGCTTCCTTAGCTAGCTAGGCAGGTCCTTATCACCTCTAGTGTGGTCTGGAAATAGATTCCCAGCTGTTCTTCTTGCCTTCATCAATAATGCACATCAATTTTTTTTTTTACCTTTGACTCAAAAGCATTTAATTTTCTTTACTATCTTATAGATTACATCCAATATTCTTGACATGAATTCAAGACCGACTAGCCCAAACTTTGATTCCTCTTTTGATTAAAATGCTTCTGCCTACCTGGTGACTTCATGTCTGACTGTATATGTGTATATACATACATAGCGTTATGTATAGCCTTATTGAAGTACAATTTACATATCATAAAATTCAATTATTTTAAATGTGCAATTCAACAACTTTTAGTAAATTTTACAGAGTTGTGCAAGCATCTTAACAATCCATTTCTGTATTTATTATAACTTATTATTTTTAGTGTTAGACATCCTAGTTAGCATATTACTTTTATAATCATAACCATTCTGAAAGTAGTAATTATTTCTAGTTTATGAAGAAAGAACTGAAGACTTAGTGATATTAAGTAATTGTCTGAAGTCCCACAACCATTAAGAAGTTATGTGAGGATTGGGATCCAGATCTGCCTGATTACAAATACCATATTTTTAGATTATATGATATAATGTTTCTCAAATAACAAAATAATCCTACTTTAAGACTATGATTTACTAAATAAAATGCAGATTAGTTTTATCCATGGTTGTATCTAAGCTCCTAACACACATATAAGCAAGCAGTGAATGACTTATGAATCTATACCCAGGTTTCTTGGTGGGGTTATTTTAGGATTAGTCTTCTGTTATTTTGCTCAAATGGTTGATTGAGATGTTGGAACCATTGGTGTCACTATGGCTAGGGGTGGGATGGGAGAAGGGCTTGTTCATCAGCTTTCATATGAGGAGGATGAATAGGGTCACTAACTATGCTAATTTTGAGCTAAATAATCCCTCGGAGTTTTAGTTTTCTGATCTATAACATTGGTTAGCAATACCCTCTGTACTCATCTTGGAGAATGGTTATAGTAAGAAAACGTGAAATGGAGGTGAGAAAAAATAAAGAATAAAAAGGAAGAAAGGAAAGAAGGGAACGTACACCACCTCTTTCTCTCTTGCTCATGTCTCAATGGCATATCTATTCCCTTCCCTCCTTGACAAAAGCAAAGAATAGAGACTCATAGTTCTCTTGATTATCCTGAAGTGCTAGGGTTTTCTAGTTAATAGGGATCTAGTGTAGTCATGGTTGATTAAAGCATTGTCTGGGCTGACTTTCACTTCATTTTAGAAACAAACTTTGCTGGAAATATGGAAGGAGGGAGGGAAGAAGTAAACAAAGAAAAGGGAAGGAAAGTAAGGGAAGACACTGATGACAATTTGATGACAGGGAAGGAAGAAAGGAATGGTCAAGAAGAAAAGAGAAAGAAAAAAGGACAAAAAGAAAACAAAGAAAGAAATGGGAAAGAGAAGGGATAAGAGAATGATAAAGAGTGAACTGCTAGGAATGTGAAAACGTTTGAAATGCAGAGAGGAGACACTAAGCTCAACCAATTTCAGCCAGGTTTGTGCATTCTGAAGCAGTAGTTTCCGAATCTATGCTTTAACCATGAGCCTTGAAATGCAGTTTGAAGTGGAAACAGCCTCCACCCTAACATCTCTCCAAATGTTTTTCTGCTGAAAATACTGCCTAATTCATGAGATTCTTCCACGTCCTACTCTGTGTTTGAAAGCAGACCTGAAAGTCTTGTTCTTTCACTTCCACAAGGAATGAAAGATTCTTGCCTTGGGTTAGCCAGACAAGGAAAACCTTAATGCACAAACACATGCTGGCCAGGGGAGAGGAATTTGAGTTTTTACTTTGCTGCAGGAGGGCTGGCTTGTATCACGTCTTTTCTGCTTCTGCTTCAGTGTCATCTCACACATGATGACAAGGATTCTATCTCACTCAGTAAAAGTGATCCTCACTAAGTGAACCCCCAGAAGACTTGGGAAGGCAGAATAAAGGTGGTCTTGGCCTGTTTACATCTCAGAACGATGTTGTACTTACTTTCAAAATGCAAAAGTCCAATTCTCAAGATAATTCATGAATCATACAATCATTCTGGATCATTCTTGGAGATGGATTGTATAATCTATTTATTTAGAAAAATTAACATAGCCATTTCTGTCCAACTGCTTTGTTTTTCAAGACAACGATTTGCTATCTGCTTTAGATTGCAGCGAAATGATAAAACACATAAGTAGCTCTCAGAGGTTGTTTATAGTGTTGACATTTCTACCATATCCTTCCTTCACCAGTGTACTGGAAACACTGATTGGGTCATCTGTATTTGTCAGAGCTTAATTGTTTGCTAGATGAAGTTAAGGCCAATCACAGAAAACGTTTATTTAACTGTGATTATACTCAGCCTATTACTAACTAGAAATTCCTAGCATTTCAGAGCACTTAAGAGGGAATCATGGGGGCATATACTTTTTATGGACTGAAAATTTGTGTCCCCCCACCCTAGTTTATATCTTGAAGCCCTAACCCCAGTATGGCTGCATTTGGAAATGAGGCCCATACAGTAGCAATTAAAGTTAAATGAAGTCAAAAGATTGGGGTCTTGATCCTATAGAATCAGTGTCCTTATACGAAGACACACTGGAGAAGCATCTTGTTACCCTCTCCCAGCCTCCCTATTTCTCTTTCTCCATGCACTAACGAAATCTCATGTGAGGATGTAGCAAGGAGGTGGTCCATCTGTAAGCCAGAGAGACCTCACTAGGAACTGAGTGGGCTGGCACCTTGATCTTGGGCTTCCCAGCTTCTAGAACTGCGAGAAATAAGTTTCTGTTGCTTTAGCCACTCAGTTTGTGGTATATGGCAGCTTGAGCAGACTAATACACTCTTCTTTCCTCTTCACAAGGAGGAAATGGGATGCAGATACAATTAAGACATGACCGAGTAAGAAGGAAGTCTCCTTCATGGTAGTCAGTAGTTACTCCTTATTTCTGAAACCAACACTTTCAACCTCTTAATATATCTGGGGTTCAGTAAACATTCCCAGAACATTTTGATACCGATCTACTGATTTCACAAACATGTAAAATGAAATACTGCAGATACCATGTTTTTCCTCAAAGACACTAGTGGCCTCACACTGAATGATTGCCTTCAGAGCAGAAAAGCAATTCTATGGAAAGGGAAATTTCATGTTCTCTTTAACAGATAAATTCAAAGGGAAATTTCATGTTCTCTTTAACAGATAGATTCAATGTACCCATTCACAGAAGCGCCAATAATCATATGACTGTGATATCTGCTGAGTGTTTTGGACTTAGGCCAAAGTTTTCAGAGGAATTTTTAGACATTAAGCACTAGGAATCTTCAACACAACTTCCCTTTGTAGAAATTTATGTCTTAAACCTGGCGGGCTTGCATCTGCTCCAGGGAGATGGCTTCCATCAACGCCTTCCCTTCTACCCACCCACTTTTATCTCTGGTTCCTTCTTGGTTCATACCCTTGTTCCCTGTTGTGCTAAAAATACTAAGGGACCTTCAGGTCCATGAAGGCTCCAGACTCACTCACAGCTCTGACCTCTACTTGCTAATCTTTCTGGGAAGTGATTCCCTACTGGGCTGATCATATTATCCATTTTAATTGAATCTATTCAATTCACAGTGAGAGTTTACTATTGGACAGATATGTTCTCAATGCTTCACAGACATCAACTCATGTATCCCTTTTAATACTCTAAATTTTCTAATTTTAAACATTAGTATGGCAGAGGTTAAAAATAAGTTGTCTGCCTACTGTGTCTGGTATATAATGCTGGGATTTGAACCTGGATAGATGGACTTCAATCTACATACCCTTCAGGGCATGTAATTCTCTACCAAATCACCCACAGATGTCACTTTCTCTGAGAAGAATTCTCTCTAAATCTGGATTTCCTGGGTTTTTTTGTTTGTTTGTTTTTCTCATGTGTTCTGATAACCTCTTGTGTTCACTGACCTGTGCTGACTTGATTTTTTTCCACTAATATATGGTGAGCTTCTTGAGAAAAGGTGTTTTTTTTCCCTTTATCTTTTGTCCCCCACCTAGTGCTGGGCACATAATAGGCCCTCCATAAATGTTGCAACAATGAATGAAGTTGCTGTATATGATCTCTCTATAGTTCCACTGCTTTAGGTTGGCTGGTCTATGGTAAAAACTGTCAGGAGACTCTTGGTTTAGAAGTTCAACGCTGTTTCTACAATTATCTTATTTTGTTCTTTGGCATTTGGCACTACACAGATGAAGTTTTACATAATCATCAAATATTTATTAAGAATTCATTATTTGCCAGAGATGATTCTAGGCACTGAGAACCGACTGATATCAGTGAACAAGATAACCAAAGATCCCTGCCTTTCAGAACTTTATGTTCTACTTATAAGTCACAGGTTGAGTTCTCTGGAAGACACACTCTGATAGAGAGCTTAGGGGCCAACACATTTATCATGAGGTGCTCTTGTATCAAAATCTGTGCACGGAAAAGAAAAAGAAAAAGAAAAAGAAAAAGAAAACAAAAATCCAGGATTAGAAGGAGGGAAAAATGAAGCTGCAATGCCACCAGGTCATTTTCTCAGGGATAGTCTTGGCCACCCCACAGGGAGGTTTGGAGCTGAAATGGTCCATCAGGATTGTCTCTACTGAAATGGCTTTATCCCTCACCTGACAAGCCATTGTATCTGAGCTCTCCCAAGAAAGGAACTTTTGAGCAGGCTGGCTCCCTACAGCTGAAACAATCCCTAAAAGGGGAAAAGATCTCTGATGAGCAGGAGGGATAGTTGACATAGTATCCTATGTTAAATGCTGCATATTACAGATCATATAGTTCCAGGATAGGTATACTTAAAATTATACAAGCCCAAATCCCAAATCCATGAATTTTTGGGTTTTTCTTTGTTAATTATTAACAACAAACTATTATAAAAAATAAAAACTGCTGATCAAACTTATATACTTTGGGAAATAGAGAACATTAGAATGTAATTATTATATAAGGGACAGCAAATAGTATAGAAATGTGATGAGTCAAATTTCTTACAATTTTATTATTTTTAACATGTTTAAAAAATAAATGGACATTTTAAATCCTTTTTATGAAAGTGACTTGGAAAATATGTATGCCATGCTTATGTACATATGCAGAAGAAAATGCTTAATGATTTAGTGTTTATAATCTTATAGACTTCAAAAAAATCAATTCACTAAGAAGAAAAAAAATTGTGAGATTCCTGTACTAAATTTTGGTCTAGAACATACAGTCATTGCACAATTTGGGTCTACTCTAATGTTTGGGGATGTGTAAATTAATGATGATGTCGAGACCCATCAAAGAAAGACCTCTTCTTGCCACCTTTCCAATATGCTTTTGGGTTGTCCTTCAAGTTTGGCATTTGGCTAATTCTAGATACATGTTTTTGGCCACTTTTACTGTTTCTACTTTCCCTTCTCAAATCTCTATGATTCTAGGAAATAATTCTAGCTGTTGCTATGCAGCATAATGGATACTTTTTACTCTAACTTTCAGAAGCTTCTTTGCCTCCAACTTTGAGGGTTAGAGCAGAATATATACAGGCATGTTCATGGTCTTCATCAATAACATTTAGCTATCTCCCAGGCCCAGTCAAGGTGATCAAGAAATTTAGAAGTTGAATCATATTAGTTAACTACTAGGTACCTTCATTAAACATATCTGGTTAGAGTTCCAAATGTATCCCTTCCTAACTGTGTGATCTTGGGAGAGTGACTTGACATCTCTGAGCCTTGGTCTCTTCTATGCAATATGGGAAAAAATAGTAGCCACTAGAGGAACTCATTAAGTAGTGCATGTAAAGTGCCTAGTGTAGTGTGTCATGAATAATAAGCACTCAATAAATTATCTCATTTGAAAAATCATTTATATTGTTATTTGTTTGTTAACACCAGCATGAAGGAATTGCAGTTGATGGAGAGGAGAAGGACAATTTATGAGTCTCCTATAACTCGACAGAACCAATGTTTGAAAATACTCGATTTTCAACACCTCTAGTCTACACTTCTCTTTCTTAAAATGAGAACTTATAGATATTTCTTGAAATGGCATTGTATGGTCAGGTACATTTAGAAAATGTTGTAAATGGTTTACTCCTCTGATAGTAATATTAATGTATTAAAGCTCTAAGTAGGGGCACCTGGGTGGCTGAGTCGGTTAAGGTACCGACTCTTGATTATAGCTGAGGTCATGATCTCAGGATTCTGGGATTGGGCCTATGTGGGACTCTGCTCTCAGCACAGAGTCTGCTTGAGGATTCTCTCCTTCTTCCTTTGCCGCTCTCTCCACTCATAGTCTCTCTCTGTCACTCTATAAAAATAAATAATTCTTTTTTAAAAAAGAAAACAACCTCTAAATAATCTAAAGATAAAGAGTCCCATTTAACTTTAAACCAGCATTTTCTAAACACACTGGCCATATTCACACCACTTCAGATTTTTTGTCTTTAATACATCTCATTTGTTGACTTTTCTTTTTTTTCCTTCGCTCTGCTTTGCCATTCAGACCATAATTATGTGTTACCATCACCTGCCTACTACTTCTGTTAGGTAAAAGAACAGTGCACCCCAGGCCTGTGACTTCCTGGGCACACACAGCTCTAGGACCGATAGGGGTTGCCTGCCTCCTCCCTCCATGCCATAGAGAAAGGCTTATTGAACTTCATCCTCTACTTGCCCAAGTACATGCCAAGAGTCCAAAACAATATGCCCCAACCTATGGCAGAGCAGACCTTGTCACAACTAGTCCTGGGAGGCTCTCCCATTGAATGAGACAGCCTTCTCAGAACAAGATGAGATTAAAGAAAAAAATTGGCCCTTCGACCAGGAACCCAAGGTAGAGTAAGGAGTAGGCAGCCTTGTTTTTTAAAGAATTAATTATTTAGTATTTTATAGAGGGGGCAGGGGCAGGGGCAGAGGGAGAATCTCAAGCAGACTCCTCACTGAATAAGGAGTCTAACTTGGGGCTCAATCTTATGACCCTGAGTTGAAATCAAGAGTCAGATGCTTAACCAACTGAGCCATCCAGGCACCCCACTGAGTATGCAGTCTTAGAGCAGGACCTAAGGCATCCTGGATTCCTCTTGGTCACTGCTTCTAAGAAACAGCAGTGTTTAGTCAGGTTAGCATACTTCTCAAAGTAAGTGAAGAAACAAAGAGAAATGCAGGCATGCACATGCATACACACAAAACCACACATATTCTCTGTTTTGTGTTTTCCAGGTAACTCCAGAGTCTTCTGGGCAGATAACTGTCCCTCACTCTAGAACCAGGGATTTCTTCTTCCCAACCCAGGTGAAGTTAGTTATTTGTGAATGGGTTCAGCAAATTCATCTGCCAGAACTCAATAATCTTTGAAGTGTTAAAAAATATAGTTTCTAAACCTACAAAAACAAGCCCATTAACTGCACCCATGAGTAGCAATTGTAATGAAGTAGACAGGCAATGAGAAGATGAGGATTTGGGTCCCTGTTTTGCTATCAAATATCTGTCCTTAGCAAGTCATTTACTAAGCTCCCTGCTCTCCATTTTCCCCTTTCTTCAATAAGGGGATGATAATGCCAGTATCACACTTGGTAGTTGAAAAGTACGATGGAGATACATGGGTTTCATTATGATACAGAAACCCTGAAATCATCATTCTCATAGCTGGAAGGCATTTGAGAGATTTCAAATTTCAATTTCAACATTGAGTATTTTCTACACTCTGCCTTTAGAAAAGTGAATGGCTGAATCACCACTGAGAGAGCCCCTGATTAATTTAATTTCTAACTCAAAGCAAAAAACAAAAAACAAAAAACAAACAAACAAAAAAACCCCCAAACTTGCACATGGGGAAAATATGGCTTTTCAGATATCCTAGAAGATTCTCAACGAATACTTGTTCAAATGAATTAAAGTGAAATATTTTACACAGCATACAACTGATGTCAAAATTCCACATATGCAAAAACAAACTGTATTTTTCCTGTAATTGGTCTTTCTCTCCTGACCCTCTATTCCACTTGCCACGGGTCACTTGACCTAGTCACTTCCAGGTGATCCTGGCCAACTCAGATGGAAATCTCAGGCCCATTCAGGATTTTCCACTTGTTCTCCAATCCATTTCCCCCAGTTCCTGAGACTGATGTCCGTACACTGGTCATCACACTGGTATTTTCGGGGAGGAACTTTTGTGTGGTTGCTCTTCAATCATCCGTTGAAGAGAATGAAACCTCCCTGGTTTATGATGGGATTATATCCTGTTAAACCCATATTAAGTTGAAAATATCCTAAATGGAAAATACATTTAAGAGCTTAGCCTTGCCTACCTTAGACATGCTTGGAACAACTTACATTAGTTAACAGTTGAGCAAAGTCATCTCACATAAAGTTTTTTACAAAAGAGTGTGGAGTATCTCTGGTAATTTATCAAATACAAAAGATGATTTTAGGATTCAGTATCTTTGGTGCTCTGAGATTTGGCCTCCTTGGAAAAGTTCTTTCGAGAGATTAAGGTTTTTTCAAGGCTCACATTTTTGGCCTTACCTTGTTGATGCAGGTTCTTTTACATGAGAACTCCTTAAGACCAAGGGCCATAGTTTAACAACTTCTGTAGGGCTGACACTATGTGTGCAATAAATATGTGTGTGTGTGTGTGTGTGTGCGTGTCCGTATGTATATCTATGTGTGTGTCTGTGTGTGTGCACACATGCTCATGTGTGTGTGTTGAGCGGAAGGGAACAAGAGAGAGAAACAGACAAATGAAGGAGAAGGGAAAGAGGGAGAAGGCAAGAAGGATATGGGAAAGAGGAGGAAAGAAACAAAGGGATGAAGAAGACAGCATATAGACCATGGACCCAGGTGGGGCAGACCCCTCAATAGATATAAATACAGACAGTCTGACCTAACAATGGTTCTATTTAATGATTTTTCAACCCAGTAGAAACCATGCCTGGAATTTTGAATTTGGATCTTTTCCCAGACCAGCAATATGCTGTATGATCCTCTCTTGTGAAGCTAAGCAGTGGCAACCCCAGCTCCCAGTCAGCCACATGATCATGAAGGTCACCACGATACACTCACAACCATGCTGTACCCACACAACCATTCTGTTTTTCACTTTTAGTACAGTATTGATAAATTACCAGAGATACTCCACACTCTTTTATAAAAAAACTTTATGTGAGACGACTTTGCTCAATTGTTCACTAATATAAGTGTTCCGAGCATGTCTAAGGTAGGCAAGGCTAAGCTCTTAAATGTATTTTCCATTTAGGATATTTTCAACTTAATATGGGTTTAACAGGATATAATCCCATCATAAGCCAGGGAGGTTTCATTCTCTTCAACGGATGATTGAAGAGCAACCACACAAAAGTTCCTCCCCGAAAATACCAGTGTGATGACCAGTGTACGGACATCAGTCTCAGGAACTGGGGGAAATGGATTGGAGAACAAGTGGAAAATCCTGAATGGGCCTGAGCTTTCCATCTGAGTTGACCAGGATCACCTGGAAGTGACTAGGTCAAGTGACCTGTGGCAAGTGGAATAGAGGGTCAGGAGAGAAAGACCAATTACAGGAAAAAATCTAAAATCTATGAATCATCTAAGACCAAATCCTAACCATCACCTACCTCACTGCCAGAAATAAGATTCTTGCAGGAGTCCACAAGCTCCCTTTGTTTGAGGATAAGCAAGGAGCGACTCATCTTCACCATCTCTTGCTAATCACCCTCACTTGACTGTGGTTACTGATGAGGTAAAGTCCCTCAGCAAGCTGAGGCAATATTTTCCAAAGGAAAGCAAGTTTTGTTTTGCATTCAGTCCTCCTCATCATCACAAGCCACGCTTAGATTCCCAGCCTGGATCTGCCCACAAGCGACCATCTGGCCCACAGCTGCTGCATCCAAGTGGAAACTCTCCAGCCTGAGACTCCCAGGGCTCCTTTTGTGTGTTGTAAATGGCAAAGTCTGCATTGTAGGTTACCCCTATCCTCTTCACTGGAAAGGCAACAACTGTCATTTTCTTTCCTTTTTTTTTTTTTTTCCATACACGTTTGTTTATGGTGGGAGCACATACCTCAGGCTTATGGCAGGAGTGTAGTTGGCTTTAAATATAAGCATGACCAGTTGCATTTCATCAACTCTGTGAGAGCAGTTCTCCAGGAGAAGCTTAGAAACTGAGCTTGTAAGGTTGGAGTTGTGGAATCTAGCCAAATGCATGTTCATTTGGTCGGGAGAGCCTGCTGGTTGAGTGCTAACAGTGGGCTCAGCACCAGCGAATAGCCTATCCCTCCCATTTTCTTGCCTGACCGAGCCCAATGACGTGAGTCAGGAATAACAATAGGTAATATTTATAGAGCGCTTATTATGGGCCTGGCACTTTGCTGAGTACTTTATATTCATTATCCTATTAAATACTCTTAAGTACTCTATGAAGTGGTTATAAATATTACCCTACTTTAAAAATTTAAAATCCAGAGTTTCAAGAAGGTGAGTCATTGGTCTAAGATCACGCAGACTGTCCCAGTGCTTTCTCAAAGACAGGATTGTTTGAAGCTCCTTGCTCCAGCACTGAGTCCTCATTAGTTAGCACAGAGCCTCACTCACAGAAGTAGCTAAAAACAAACACAAAAACCCCTCAAAAACCCCAAGCCCAAATTCCTCCAAAACCCAACACTCACGGGACAAAGAATCATCGAATTAATGGATAGTAAATCCGTGACTTTTCAATTGAAAGTTATCCGTTCTTGACTAAAAACATGGATCCCTACAACCAACCTTACTGGAAATCATCTACACTCAGAAACTTGGTAGAGAAAAGAGCCACTGTCATACTGACCTGTCCTGGGACTGCTCTTGCCCTTCATAATCTGGCAGTGGGCCCTTCTTACCTGAGAACAGATGACAGTTAATGTTGTCTCATTTATTTGGGCCTGCGGGTTTTCCCTTTAATCATGCCGTTTGCTTCATTAACATATCCTCCTTGTTGGGCTTGTTCAATCCTGTCCATCTTCAAGTTTAGCTCAGACTCCATCTCTTCGAGAAGCCTTCCTCCAGGTTTCTTGATTTCCTTTTGCTACTATGGTGATTATATCCTTTAACACTAGTTAGAGTATAGTGATTTCCAGGAACCCAGCCGATTATGCTTAGAGACTAAGGCCTTAGGTCCACTGGGTAAAGAGGGCTTTAGACAGATACTTTCCTCTGTCCTGGACAGTCCCTGGAATGGTGGTGAATAATAACTTCATGATCCGGCCTTTGTGGCCAGATCTTTGATCCCATGTCCTTCATGGCTAACACATCCTTTTTTCCTCCACATCTTTACATCTGTAGGGTTCAAATTGAACCAACATATATAGACACAACATATTTTTTAAAAAGATTTTATTTACTTATTTGAGAGAGCAAGCGAGAGCACAAGCAGGGGAGAGAGGCAGAGGGAGAGGGAGAAGCAGGCTGTCTGCATAGCAGGAAGTCTGATGCGGGGCTCTATCTCAGGACCTGGGGATCATGACCCAAGTTGAAGGCAGACGCTTAACCGACTGAGCCACCCAGGTGTCCCTAGACACAACTTTTAATGAGAACTTTACTTCATACTGAGATTTTAGACAATCTTCCGATTGACTTTCAAGTGTTTACTCTGTACCAGGCCGTTAACCTCCATCATAACATGAATCCAAGATTCAAACAGCAGGGCTGATCTAAACTCACACAAAATATGCAAGTTTCTAGAGCTAGGATTTTAGGAAGACCATGGAGGCCTCGTGAATTCCTTCTTCCTGAATCTTCTTTCTCGCTTCTTACTCCTTCCTGAGAGAGAGGTTCCACTCTTGGAATTTCGTTCTCTTGGTTGGTCCTACAAAGAGGCAACCATTTGGGTTTTGATGACCATAATAATTATACCTTGGAAATGGTTTCCTTGGCTTTTCCTTTTCTCTGGCCATCCAGAGAATTTAGCTGTCAAGAGAGCTGTAAGTTTTGCTTTGTTGTCTTACATGACACTTCTGTGTGTTAGAAACAGGGTCAGAATAACCTCAGAGCTGATATTTGATCCATGTCATAGTTTGCAAAGTGCTTTTAGAGGACCTCTTCTGAGACTTAAAATTCTCTACAAAGGAGAGGACAATTCTTATCCTCATTTTGCACATGAGGAAACCACGGTTTAAACAGATGGAGTTGATCCAAAAGTCATACAGCTGGTAAATGAAGGACTAGCATGTCCCACGACACTAGCTTTCTCCACCATACCATGTGTCCCATTCTTAACATTCTCCCAGACACTGCTAACCACATCAGAGTGACCTGGGATGGTTATAAAATTACAAACGCCGAAGCCCCATCCCCAGTGATTCTAATTTCTCTGGTATGGTTGGAGTCTGGCCATCATTATTTTTTTTGTGCCCCCTTTTACTACTGCAAGAACCATTGATCTATATAGCCCTTATTGCCGTGATACTTGGGGAACTGCAAAAGACTCCACAAATTGCTGGCAGTAAGGAGATAGAGTTTTTTCCTTTAAAGCAGTTGCCGAAAGCCAGACTGCTGAAACCACAGAATCCCTGAACAAGGAAATTTTCTGTAGACACAGGAGCTTTGAAATCCAACTCTTGTATCATTTTAGAAGACAGTTTCCCACTCCAGACTGCATGCTGCCCCAAGCAAAATAAAAGAGGTTATCTCCTTTAACTGGTCAGCTGTTATTATTTATAAGGCTGTTTGTACTCTGCAATTGCTCTGTCATGGAAATCCCATTTATAAGAGCTATCACCAGCTCACTTTTATATCTGACCAGCTGTCCAGGGGAAAAATGTTAACTAGTTTACAGTTTATACTTTCTCAGAAGTTTTATGGCGAAAACACATTTCCAATAAGTACATTCCGCTCTTTGTCTGGGTTTCAAGCACAGCACTTTAGACGTGATCAGTGGCTTGGACCTAGAACCACAGTCTGCTACTCCTGGCCAGTGAGGTTAGCGTGCTTCGTAGCAGCAGGCAGGCACTAAGTGTGGACTCGTCCAGCTCAAAAGGCCAGGGTCAGCTCTTCCTTCTGTGCCTCTTGTGCTAGGGGGCCTGATGTGCTGGGAAAGTTGTAGAGAAAAGTGAAAGGCAAAGTAGGAGAGAATTTTTATCTTCTGAGTAATTAAAACACAGCTAACCAGAAGCTTCGATCAATCAGAGCTCCCTTCATTGCAGTAGGAAGAGATAAGGCCTTATAAGATGTAGGTATGGTAAGCCATACAGAAAAGAAAACCCTTCTATGTCTTAGGTTTTATTAGAGTGTAAGAATTTAAAATCAGAGATGGCCTTTACTCATCCTTGTATCCTTCTCACCTAATGCAGTGCCTAAGGTATCTTTGCATTTAATATATTTGTTTTCAAATTCATTTGTATTTTCACCAAGTAAACATATGCTCATAGGTTTTCATTTTTGTTTTTTAAACAGTATACTTGCAAACCTTATCATGAAAAATAGCAGCCTCCTGCTTTCTCCCATGACATCCTGGTTCCATTCTCTAGCAACTTTAAAACATGTTGACTATTTAACATTTTTCTTCTTGTTTCTACATAATACATTAATGCTGACTTTTCTAGATTTATCAATTTTAGAAATTATTTGTTAACTAGATGTCAATTTTGGAAGCAATCTATTGACCTATTATGGTAGGTGGAGATCTAGCTGGGTGTCACTTCCTTACCCCAACTTCTCTATTCCCACCTTCCCTTTGATCACAGTTTATGTGACAATTTGTTTGAGTACCCACTTATATGCCTTTGTCATTATAAGTAAGTATTATTTGCTACTGAGCCAGGTGGGTATTCTCTGACTATATTTTCTTTCTTGTATGATTTCTTTCTCAAGTTAACTGCCTGCTTTTATGTTTATTTCTTTCCCTTTGCTGAAATTTTCTCAAATTTTTCAGTACTTCCTTCTAAATGCAGCACCATCCCAACATGCCTGTCAATACCATCTGTCACACATGCTGATATATTGTCACAGGTATCAAACAATCTCTTGGCTCTATTTTTCCCTTGGAGACCTCTTGCTCTGTTTGTGCGTGAATCTTGTAGGGCTGTTCTTTACAACTGAGCAGCTGTCATCCATCTATAGTAAAAAAAAAAAAAAAAAAGCCTCTGTGGTGGTCCCTGGGGATCCCATCTCTTGGTGTTCATTTCCTCATGTCATCTTGTCTCCATGGGTGAGAGTGGGAACTGTTCACTCACTTCTGACATACTTAGGTGCTAAGTGTTCTTTAGAACATTTAACGTGTTCTTAGGTGAACACTTAAGAACACTTATGTGTTCGGAGAAGAGACAGTCTTGATTTGAACTAAACAGGGACATTGGATAAAAAATAAAGGGCAGGATCAGAGACCGCTTAGAGTAGAAGGAAAACCATCTTGTGTGATCGGTCTATGTAATGTTAATTATGTGTTAAGTATCTGTTCATCTAAAGTACTTAATTAGATCGTTTCTTAAGGGCAGAGAGGTGTCCTCTGATGTTTTCGAATTAGAGTTGTACATCCAGTGGGTGTTGTCAGTGCTGTGTGGTCTCCTGCATGTCCCCCACTGACCCTCTCCCTGCCTTCCCTTCTTGCCAGGCCATGGCAGTTCTGCTAGATGACTGGGCTCATTAAAACTCAATCAATTTCATTTTAACCTTAACAAGGGGATATTCAGTCTATGCCATTTCTGTCTGGTGACTTGGACCCTTGAGAAGCAGAATACATGTGTAGAATAGGTTTCATAGGGTGGGGAAGAGCGGGAACGGCCAGCTGGTGAAATGCTTCTCCTGTCAATGTCATGATATCCCACAACTCCTTCAACAGTGATCATCCATTTCTCTCTCTGAAAAAACACACTCTGTCTTAAGCCAGAAATATAATGAAAAGGAGACCAAGTTTTCACAAATGAGAATTCTATTAGTTATACAATATCTAAGCAATTCATGGGAATCTGAAAAGTATTCTTTGTAGGGATCTATAGTCACTGCAGTTGGACACACAGCATAGATTCATTTTGCCATTCATACATGCAATGTATCTACTCATGCTTATTAATCATAAATATTTTAGACAGGTGCTCAAAATACCCACACATCTTAGACAAAGCAGGACCAGAATAGCATTATATTTTGTAGTATCGCCAGTGTTGTACTTCATTCCAACACTCCTAGAACATTTATAGTCTAATTTCCTACTGGGTAAATGTGGAAAGAAAACATATATGGTTTTAGAATAGATCATTAAAAATAGGAGGCACAGGGGCACCTGTCAGTAGAGTGTGTGACTCTTGATCTTGAGGTTATAAGTTCTGGCTTCACATTGGGTGTAGAGGTTACTTAAAAAAATAAAATATTTAAAAAAATAGGGGGCACCATTTCCTCTTTCCCTCTCTTCCTTCCGTTCCTTGCTTTCTTTCAGTATCCTCTTCCTGTCACCTCTCTTTCTTCGTTAATTAATTGAGTAACTCTCATGTTCCATCCCTAGGTAAAGCACAATTAGGAAGAGAACGCCTCTTCTAACTTCACATCTGGGAATGATTTCTTCCATTAACCAATCCCTACGGACCACATTTAAAAGCAGTCTCTTTCACAATCTAAAACAGTTTTTCAAGGGTACCAGTGACCTCCAGGCCAGTGACCTCCACACTGTTAAATTCTTTGTTCATGCCCTCGTTTTACTGTCTACTGTCTGCTTCCCTTTCACTCTACTTGACTCTGAACTCCTAGTGGGGCAAGAGACTAATATTCATTTGGCTCTCTTCTCCCTGCCTTCTGTTTCTCAGCTTCTCACTCCCATCCCAGCCAGAGATGTCATCCTTCATGTTACAGGAGCTCCATAAAGGCTGGCAAAACAGGAATTATAAACAAATAAGACATGGCACCAGAGAAGGACAGAGAAATGGCTGTGGGAGTTTGAACAGGTAAGGTCACAAAGCCATGGAGTAGAGCCAAAGAGAGGAATGAATAAGTAGAACCCTAAAACAGGTGAGCTGGAAACGTTATTATAAAATCTGTTCCCTCTAGGACTCTGAGGTAATTATCTTCCATCTCTGAGCATTGTACCCTGTTCTTAGTAAAATAGGCATAATAATGTTTTTTTTTCCTACCTCCCTGGACTATAGGAGCATGAACTGAATAACATGTGTGAAAGCAATGTGAACTACTTGGAAGTCAGGAGTGACAAACCCACGGCATGGCATTATGATTTTCTTCCTGAAAGCTGCCGTTTGAAATAGTGACTTAAATAAGATTATTCGATGTTAAAAGAATTAGTATATTTCATTTATGGTGATCTTTTAGTGGCAAGAACCTAAAGGCATATAAAACATTGGTTCCAATGACCATTAAAAATGGGATCAGATGGTTTTGTAATTAAAGTAGTTGCCTCACTTTATTAGTCAGGAGAGACTAGGCTTATGCTGCAGTAACAAACAACCCTGAAACATCAGTGGTTTAACACCTCCAGTTATTTCGCTCTCGTGCGAAGTCTGCTGGAAGTCCAAGGAATTCTCTGGGGCAGTGGCCAGGGCGGGGATTCAGCAGTCCATACTTACTGCAGTCTGGTTCTCCACCATCTCAAGTGAGCCTTTCTCCATGATTGCTGGGACAGAAGAAACCAGATTAGAGAATCATGCTGGGCTTTTCATTGACTCAGAATGGAAGTGTCATATACCTTGCGCATTTGCATTTTATTATTCAGAACTAGACAGATGTCCCTCCCTTCCCTTGAAGTGGTGGGAAGTGTAGTCTCCCTTATATACCCAGAAGGAGAGAGGAGCTGGGTACTGGGAAGCATTAATGATGTTACTGATGCTGTTGGAGCATGCTTCCAATTCCATGGATAATAAAGTATAACAGTAGTAAAGTTGAAAGACTATCTAGTACTAATAGTTCATTCTTGAGAGAAGGAAATGAAGGCGTTGTGCTTGAGGTCATGGAGCCAGTAATGATGAGTAAGGACTAGAACCCAGAGCTCTTTATGTTCAGTCTGGAACTTCCAGTCAAATGATATTTCCCAAGTGCTTTCCTTGGGAGGTTAATACCTCTCTGTCATACACACACACACACACACACACACACACACACACACACACACACACACACAAGTGGTTCCGTGGTCAAATTAATTCACAAAGACTGGTTAAACACTAGGATAAACAAGGCTAAGTAGGTTTATTTGTAACCAAACTCCTAAGAGCATTTGACATAATCAAGTACGTTGTGAATCTTTAGCTGCCAGAGTATCCAGAAATTACTGACCATTTCTGAACACAGGAAACATATTCTTCCCTCAATATTTATTTTCTTCAGAGTACCTTGTGAGGATTACACTATTGCATCACACTTGCAAAATTGTTATGCAGACAAAGATAATCTTTGGAAGTTAGCCTCATCAATATTTTTTAATAAACAGATATTTTTTTTATCTCCACTCCTCTTTAGGCACCCATTTCATTCATGATTCAAAATCATTATGATTTTAAGAGCCATACCCCACTGATACATATCATCATTCTTACAGTCATACATTATCTCCACTCATATAACAAATATGTAGTGAGCACGTGCTTTATGTCAAGTCTGCTAGTGATGTTAGATATTTAAAGATGGACAAGATATGATCACTTTTTATTTTGCACATAGAATAAAATGGGAGACAAAACCCAAATAAACAATATAACAAAATGTTCTAAGTGCTATTATAGACAGAAGAATAATATTCTGTAGGTACACAAAATAGATGTGACCCAATTCTGCTCTTTGCAGTGAATTAAGACTCCTAGGGGATTTTCTCAGGAAATATTATGAAGTCTCTCCCATCCGTTATTTGAACAAGTGATTTCCTGGATCATAGTGCCCAGTTTTTCTCATATACTAGTTGTGCTACATTTTACCCACTTTGGCCTACTGGGATAAGCAGACAATGTCTTTTGGAATCTTGGCTTAGTAACTCACGCAGTAGCTCTTCCTCCCTGCTCCTGTCATGTGCAGATTTGATAGCCTTCCTTGTACATTTTCATCCAAGTCCATAACAACTTTGTTCAAGGCAGCGCAAATGACCCACATAGAAAACTACTCCCACTATCAGAAAACTTCATGCCCTAGAGAATTATCTTCTGTTTTTAAACCAATTTCTAAATGAAAGTTCTGAAAGAAACAAGAAACATTTAAGTTGTTCCAAATAGGTCACTGTCTTCCAAACATTCTTCTTGTAGAAATTTGCAACAGAGAAGAAAGCTCTTGTACTTGTCACCAATCCTCACTTATTTACATGTCCTTTTCTGAATATTAATCGAGTTCCTACTAGGGTGCCAGAGAAGGTGATAGGCAGGGAAGAGACATTCAGTTCAATCTTTATGGTGATCTTCTAAATTAGGTACCCTTACTCTCATTTTATAGGTGCAGAACTGAGACAATGAGAATTTACATGTCTTGTCCAGAGAGAAACATGCCAATAGATAGATGAGCTGAAATTGAATCTGGGTTTATTGAATTCCCAGATCCAAAAAGTTGAATTCCAACACATGTTGTGTTTTGTCTTGAGGCCTCACTAGTCTCTGAATGCAAATATGCCAACCATTTTATTGACACTTGAATCCTCTTCCCTTATTGCCTCCAGGTTCTTTTCCATTCATCTTTTGGTGTCCACAGGGATATATTACATATATTCTGCTCCATGGGTTCCTAAATCCATCATTGTTAGAATGATTTGGGAAGATTTAGAAAATGAGATTCCTGGTCCCCACCTTAAGAAAGTTTTGATTTGATAATTCCAGAGTAATGTCCAGGAACCTTTATTTTTAAGAAAGTGCCTTAAATGATCAGGTTTTGGAACCAGTCAAGTTTTGGAACACTGGAGACTTTTTTGTTTGATTTTTAAAAATATATATATTATCATTTACTGGGTTTGGGAATTGAGGTCCAAGTGGAAGGTAAATGATCAGGAGAGCATCCTGTAATGGTAAATTTCAGAAAATTAAATAAAGCTATTAGCTCTCTCTCAGTGGTTCCTGGTACCATCTTCCCTCCTCAGCAGTACAGTCCAGGAATAAAACAAAACAAAACAAGAAACTAGGCTTTGGTTCTTTCTCTTTACCTGCTAAAAAAAGGATAAAGAGGGATAAAGAACCATGATGACTGTACCATCACAACATAGTTGAAATGTGAACACATGTACTCTACCTCACTTCTAGTCTAGCCTAATCATCTCTTTGGGGGTGGGGTGAGGACTATGACAAAATACTTCTAATTTGGTCTCCTGCTTTTAGTCTTAACCTTTATTCTAGTCTTGAACTTGAGTATAATAAACTGGCTTACTGTAAGTGGTAAAAATATGTTTCATGCTTTGTCATCTTTGGCAGGAGATTGAACCTCCTAGACTACAAGTCTATAATCTTAAAATTTAATTATTTTTGCATTGCACAGAATAGTGCCTGACACTCATAGAAGATTGGCAAAACAGAAAAAGGAGAAGAGCAATAAATATTAAAAGCCAAGAAAGAAAAAGACAAAAGAGCTGCAGACAAAGGAAAAAGATGATAGTGGAGAAATAAAGGAAAGAGAAAGTGGAGGAGAGACAAGAACAAGAAAGGGAAAGAAGGTGAACATGAACATTTTAACAAATCATGAACATTTGACAGGGAGAAGAAAACAGCGAAAGGACTTCTTGTTAGCCATTATCTCTTATTTTCCATCAGATCAGGACAGGTTGTGGCTCCCAGGAAGCTTCAGCCTATCCACCAGGACACGTCTGGCTCCCTTGTAAAGCATTATGTAAAGCTGCATTGTAAGCAATTGCATCAAGTTCAGCGATCCCCCAGTAGTATTCACTGATGAGTTCAGAACCCTTGGTGGAGAGTACACAAGATTTAGGAGGGCACCCTTACTTTTTATCCAGTTGTTTTAATATTGGCAAGGTCGTGTTGTGCCAGGAGAGAAGGGGGCTTAAGCTTTCACACATCTCAAGAACTGTAGAGCTGAGCTGTGGCTAGAAGGCTCTTCCATTAACATCCCTGAAGTTGATTCAAAAATATTAGAGCTATGGCAGGTTTTCTCCTTCCAGAAATATGATAGGAAGACTTTCTTTTTGCTTCCTTGGAAGATTGCCCTTTCTCTAAACACGTTACTGATTTTCCCTTTTCTCAAGCATAAACCCAAACAATTATGCCTTGTTTACTTTCTTCTTTTCATTTTCATCATCTCTACCATCAGGAAATCTCTACAAATTGTCCTTCTAGAGTGGCTGCCTTCATACTAATGGGCATAAATATAGCCAGGAATAGGCTCACGTGGCCTTAGCAAGGTCACTATGGAAGGAAGAGGAGAAAAGATAGATATTTATTGGAATCATGCAGAGGAGTAGCCAGAAACTGCCATTGAGCCAATGTGTCCAATAGTCTCTTGGAAATGAAATACACACTGCTTCCTAGTTTGTGCGTGTCAGAGCACTGTCTCCTTAGAAATGCACAGCTGTGCTCTTTAGGTTAGTCACCTTTATCAAAGCCACTCTTTTGTATAAATAAATGTTTCTCATAATTGAAATTGTTTACTTCAAGTCCCAAACTGAAAAATGTTAGCAGATATTGGTATACAAAATATGAATTCTCTACTCATTTGCATTCTTGAACAGGGAATACTGAGCTTATAACAATTTGTCTGATAAACCAGGGCCATTTTCATGGATTTCCATTATTAAATTTGATGATAAAAGTTTGTGTTGCATTGCAGTTCTCTGTCTTCTTCTTTGATATTAAATAATAAATTATGATCTTCAAATCTCTCTCTCTTGCATGCTTCCTCTTCCTTTTTCACTCCCTCTCTCTCTTGGACTCTCCTTCCCTTAGGTTTAATCTGTAAGCCTGTCAGAGCATATGGTTTTGGTCCTGGAGCTTTGAAATGGCTATTTCATGAATCCAGGAGCATTTTTTATTTTTGCTTAATTCAAAGGCATATCTGGAGGATTGAGTCTGCTAGAAATATAAACTGAGGAAAATGGAAGACTGCTTTATCTAAATTCACACATTACTTCTTA